>CM076848.1:94094355-94337953 GCA_039519185.1 Astragalus membranaceus
AGGCCTTAAGGATGGAGCAAGAGAATTCAGATGAGCTAAAAAGGAATCTGAGGCACATCAGTGATGCTTACCGACAGGTGAGAGAGGAGAGTCAGTACTGGGAACATCGTCTTCTCGAGCTAATGGGTAGGATTGAAAAGCAAGAGATCATAGTTGAGATGAGGGCCGAAATTCGACAGTGGAAGAACAAGTTCTCCAAATTGGCATGGTTGGCTAACCAGGCGGTGAGGGATATTCCCAAGAGGTTGAGAAAGGCAGAAGCTGAGATGCTGCCTTACAACACTCCGGTGCGAGTATATGAATTCGTGGAGTACTGCAGGTCTCTGACTGAGGAACTCATGAAAAGGCAAAGGAAGCTGCTGCAGCTAGCAAAAAGGAGAGAACCAAGAGAAGATGAAGGCAATAGGTTTTTAGATTTAAATTTTCCCTTTTTTAGAATGTTCACTAGGAAATTGTAATTTTTCTTTTCTTAAAAGAATGTTGTGTTTTTCTTTTCAAAGCGTTGTATTGCATTTAAGGATATTGTACCTCGTTCTTCTCTTGGGATGGTTAAAGAAATGATGCTTGAATGAAGTATGCTTATCTCGCTTATTGATCCCAGCCGCGTTATGTTCTGGAAAATATTTGAATATACACCTATGACAAGAGCAAGTTGCACTATGATTCCCGACAATAAACAACAAATAACATAAAAATCATGTGCATTACATTGCATTCATTAATTTGCTCCTTTGCTTATAAAAATATTTCAATTCAAACAGAGATAAGGCAAGCTGGTGCGACCACATTCATATTGGACACGTTCACAGGCCAGAAGAATGGCAATCTTAAGTGACCCCGATCAACCTCCACCAGAGAATCAGAATCCTCCAGTTTCAGGCTCAGAGAATGGAAACGAAGCAGGCCAAGGCCCCGAGGTGCAGAATCAGAACCTTTCAGCTCCTGGTAGCTCCAGTCAAGGTGATCCTGAGTTGAGAAATGAAATGAATGCCATGAAAGCACAGATGAATGAGATGATGAGACTCCTGTTGTCCTTGAAGAATGGAAATGACTTCCAAGCTGCTCAGTGGCCTCCTTATGGCCTTCCTCTGGGTTATAGTCCTCCAAACCAAGGGACTAACCCAGGGGCTAGTCCCGGAGCGATGGCCGAGAATGTACAGCCAACGCCTGTCGGATCAGAAGGAATGACTGGTGAACCCCAGGTTCAGATCCCGCATTCAATTGTTATACCTCAGCCTACTCCTCAGAATCTCACTCCACAGCCAGCTGCCTTTCCGCAGACTCAAGGCTTTGTGTCCGGAAACTCCATTTACCCTCAGGTTCAGCACTCAATGCCTCCACCTCCTTATGGTATAAGTCATTCCCCTCAAGTCTATTCCGCTGAGCACCAACAAACCAAAGACCAGTTCCAGATGTTAGAAGAAAGACTAAGAATGATTGAAGGCTTTGGCTCCAGGGCTAGGGAGGCCAGGGACTTGTGCCTCATTCCTGATGTGGTGTTGCCGCCAAAATTTAAGGTCCCCGATTTTGACAAGTACAGAGGCGCGACCTGCCCAAAGAGCCACTTGACGATGTATTGTAGGAAGATGTCTACCTACTCCCGTGACGACAAATTACTAATCCATTGCTTCCAAGATAGCCTTGCTGGGGCATCTCTTAATTGGTATATGAAGTTAGAGCCATCCCAAGTCCGCTGCTGGAAAGATTTAGCTGAGGCATTCCTCAAGCAATATCAATACAATACTGACATGGCACCAGACCGGACACAGCTGCAGAATATGAGCAAGAAGGACATTGAGTCATTCAAGGAGTACGCCCAGCGATGGAGGGCTTTGGCCGCACAAGTCACACCTCCTCTTTTAGACAAGGAATTGGTTTCTATGTTAATGGAAACCTTGCCACCGCTATATTATGATCGTCTGATCAGCAGTGCATCATCCAATTTCTCAGATATGGTGATTGTGGGAGAGAGATTGGAGAACGGATTGAGAAGTGGAAAGATTGCACAGGGGTCCACAAGTAACATGAGCTCCCAAAAGAAGCCATTCTCCAGCTTTCCCAAAAAGAAAGAGGGGGAAACCAATACCATCACTATCAACCCACCATACCAGCCACCTAACATCCCAGTCCCCACTCCCACACAAACAGCTCATCCATTCCAAAACAACAACCAAAACAACCACCAAAGAACCTACCAAAACAGAACAACTTTTGACCCAATTCCCATGTCTTACACAGACCTATTTAACTACCTCATCACCAATAAGCTCATCAACACAAGACCCATGAAACCTGTCCAACCACCTTACTTCAGAGGATACAACCCCAATAGTACCTGTGCTTTCCACGAAGGAGCAGTGGGGCATGTTGTGGAAGATTGCAAAGCCTTCAAGATAGTGGTGCAAGACTTGGTAGATAAAAAGGGCATAACTTTCAAGCAGGAGGATCCAAATATCGCGACTAACCCGCTGCCTGGCCATGGGAAGCATGCCATTAATGCAATCATGGATATGAAAGAGCGGTCCATAATCAAATCAGCAGAAGATATTCAGACTCCCCTAGAAGTCATTCATGCAGAATTGTGCAAATGCGGGATTATTGGAATGGGTTGTGTTCAGAAAGGAGTTTGTACTAATGTCCGCTGTGTGGGAGCATGTGAAGCATTCAAGGTGGTGTTACAGGATCTGATGGACCGCCACATCATCCAGGTGGGTATACAGGAAAGAGAAGAGGATGTTCTGACCTTCCAATCGGATGAGGGTAGAGATGTGAGGAGACCTATCGAGGTGCCATACAGTCAGAATTCGGCTGTGGCAAGACCAAAGACTATTGTGATCCCAGTTCCGGCTCCTAGCCAGAAGAACAATAATGTCCCATGGAACTACAGTGCACCAATTCCAGCTCCGAGATCTCGAGCTGCTCTTGACATCACCAATATTGCAGGAAGTAGCGGGGTAACTAGAAGTGGGCGTGTGTATGTTCCCCAAGCTCAGGAAGAGAATACCTCTAAGGCAGCAGAAGAGAGGGTCCGAAAATGAAAGAATGTAGAGCCGGGGCCTATGATAAATAAGAGGGTGTCAGACCCAGAGGTTGCTGAATTCTTGAGGATAATGCGGCAGAGTGACTACAAAGTGGTGGATCAGCTACACCACACCCCAGCCAAAATTTCCATCATGTCCCTACTATTAAGCTCAGAAGCCCACCGTGACGCCTTGGTTAAAATACTGAATGAGGCCCATGTCGCCCAAGATATTACAGTCAATCAGTTGGATGGTATAGTTGGGAACATCGTTGCATCTAATTACATTACTTTCACTGATGATGAACTCACCCCAGAGGGGAAGGGGCACAATAAGGCGTTACATATCTCAGTGGCGTGTGGTGGGTATACACTCTCCAGAGTTCTCATTGACAATGGATCCTCATTGAATGTTATGCCCAAATCAACGATGAACAAGTTAAAGGTGGATTGTTCCTACATGAGACCCAGCTCAACCCTGGTCAGAGCCTTTGATGGGTCTAAGAAAGAAGTCATAGGGGAGATGGAGTTCCCAATGCAAATAGGGCCTGAGGTGTTCTATGTGACTTTTCAAATTATGGATGTTGAATCCTCATACAGCTGTCTCTTGGGGAGACCTTGGATCCATGCAGCAGGCGCTGTCCCTTCCACACTTCACCAAAAACTCAAGTTTATAGTCGACGATAAGCTTGTAGTTGTCTGTGGGGAGGAAGAGTTCACAGTCAGCAAACCTGTCCCCTCTCATTATATTGAAGCTGCAGAGGAATCCCTCGAATCCGCCTTTCAATCCTTAGAAATTGCGAATGCTATGTTCGTAAGTAGAGAATCTCCACTACCTGTACCCAAGCGGCCCAATGCTGATGTTATGGTAGCAAAAGTTATGCTGAAGAGTGGATATCAGATTGGAAAGGGGCTAGGAAGATTTGAGCAAGGAATTCTGTCACCTGTGCATCTGCAAGAATACAAGGACAGACGTGGGTTAGGTTATTGGCCCACTCCAACTGATAAGAGAAGAATGGTCGAGGAAAAGCGTGAGAAGAGATTGGCTAAGCTTCAGGGGAGAGAACCCCGGTTGATGATGGTCCCTGTAGATGACCTCAAGCAGAATTTCAGAAGTGCTGGCATGCTGATCCCTAATCAGATAGCTGTCATCGAGGAAGAGCTAGTTGAAGAAAGAGAGAATCGGGGCCTGGTTCGTCGCAGTGCTGCAGGAGAAGAAATTGGCAACTGGAAGATCGTTAATTTCCCTGTCGTTTTCATTTCAAAGTAATGATCTTTTGTAATGCAAATCCTTTGGCTCTGCCCAAGGCCTTAGGACCTTTTCATAAGGGCATGCATGTTTTTCTTATTTATTATCATCTATCAATGAAATGTAGTTTTGAATTTCTCGAATGAATAAAAATAGCCTTTTTTCGCGTCTTCATTTTGTGTCTCTATTTTTGCTTGTTCATTGCTTTTCTATTCCCGCAAATGCAGATCTAAAATGAATACCTCTGAAAATAATGATGCCAGCGGTTCATATGTTAATTTTGATTACCCCGTTAATCAAGCCGAGGAGGATGCTGAGGATGACTGGGAAACGCCTCCAGAATTGATGAGAATGGTTGAGCAAGAAGAAAAGGTTATTCAGCCACATGGGGAAACTATTGAGAGCATCAATTTAGGCACAGAGGGCGAAACGAAAGAAGTCAAGGTGGGCACTTCAATGAAAAAGAGTGAGCATGAGAAGTTGGTTCAACTCCTGCGTGACTACGTTGATGTCTTTGCATGGTCGTATGAGGATATGCCTGGGTTAGATACTGATATAGTGGTGCACAAGCTGCCAGTCAAGCCTGAGTGCCCTCCGGTTAAACAGAAGTTAAGGAGGATGAAGCCTGAGATGTCTTTAAAGATCAGAGATGAAGTGAAGAAACAGTTCGACGCTGGTTTCCTAGCCGTAGCTAAATATCCGCAGTGGGTTGCTAACATTGTGCCCGTGCCCAAAAAGGATGGAAAAGTTAGAATGTGTGTTGATTACAGAGATCTGAATCGTGCCAGTCCCAAAGACGATTTTCCCTTGCCTCATATTGATGTCCTAGTAGACAGCACAGCACAGCATTCCCTTTTCTCCTTCATGGACGGGTATTCGGGGTATAATCAGATTAAAATGGCTCCTGAAGATATGGAGAAGACTACTTTCACAACTCTCTCGGGAACGTTCTGCTACCAGGTCATGCCGTTTGGATTGAAGAACGCCGGCGCTACTTACCAAAGAGCTATGGTCACGTTGTTCCACGATATGATGCACAAAGAGATTGAGGTGTACGTGGACGATATGATCGCAAAGTCCAGAACAGATGAAGAGCACGTCGTTAATTTGCGGAAGCTCTTTGAACGGTTGAGAAAGTTCAAGCTCAGGTTAAATCCGGCTAAATGCACCTTCGGGGTGAGATCAGGAAAACTATTGGGGTTTATTGTCAGTCAAAAGGGGATAGAGGTGGACCCAGATAAAGTGCGTGCAATTCTCGAGATGCCTACTCCTAAGACAGAAAAAGAAATTCGGGGTTTTCTCGGAAGACTGAACTACATCTCCAGGTTTATCTTCCAGTTAACTGCCACATGTGAGCCGATTTTCAAATTGCTGTGCAAGAATCAAGAGACTAAGTGGAATGATGATTGCCAAGAGGCTTTCGAGAAGATTAAGAAGTACCTGCAGAATCCGCCTATTTTAATGCCTCCTGTACCCGGCAGACCTCTGATCCTGTACCTAACCGTGCTAGACAGCTCAATGGGTTGCATGTTAGGGCAACATGATGAATCTGGGAAGAAAGAGCATGCCATTTACTATTTGAGCAAGAAATTCACTGACTGTGAGACAAGGTACTCACTGCTAGAAAAGACTTGTTGTGCTCTAGCTTGGGCTGCTCATCGTCTGAGGCAGTACATGCTAAGTCACACTACTTGGTTGGTATCTAAAATGGATCCTATCAAGTATATCTTCGAGAAGCCCGCACTTACAGGGAGACTTGCCCGCTGGCAAATGCAGCTATCAGAATATGATCTCCTATATGTCACTCAGAAAGCAATTAAAGGTAGTGCGCTGGCCGAATACCTGGCACACCAGCCTGTTGAAGATTATCAGCCTATGCAGTATGACTTTCCCGATGAAGATATCATGGCTTTGTTTGAAGAAGGGAAATCCCCAGAAGATGAAAGATGGAGAATGGTGTTCGATGGCGCCTCCAATATATACGGGCACGGAGCCGGGGCAGTGCTGATTTCCCCTGATAATCGCTTCATCCCATTCACTGCCAGACTAAGCTTCTACGTCACTAATAATATCGCAGAGTATGAGGCATGTATTCTTGGTATCCAGGCAGCCAGTGATTGGAAAGTTAAGAGACTTGATGTGTATGGAGATTCAGCTCTAGTAATTCACCAAGTGAACGGTGATTGGGAGACAAGGGACTCCAAGTTGATCCCTTACCGAGATTACATTCTAGAGCTGGTTGAGCTTTTTGAGGAAATCACATTCCAGCACCTTCCTCGCAATGAGAATCAGTTGGCTGATGCACTAGCCACGTTGTCTTCAATGTTTAATATCAGCTGCGACAAAAGCTTGACTCACATCGGGATTCAGCATCGAGATTTGCCAGCACATTCCTACTCCTGCGCAGCAATTGAGGATAATAAAGATGATAAGCCTTGGTATCATGACATCAAGCAGTATATCCTGAACAGAGAGTATCCTCCAGGGGCATCGGAAAAGGATAAAAGAACACTTAGAAGGCTGTCAATGAACTTCTTCTTGAGTGGCGAGGTGCTCTACAAGAGGAATCATGATAAAGTACTCCTTAGGTGTGTGGCGAAGAAGGAGGCAGAAAGGATCATGAGTGAGGTGCATGAAGGCTCGTTCGGGACACATTCCAACGGGCATACTATGGCAAGGAAGATATTAAGGGCTGGCTATTATTGGCTGCAGATGGAGTCAGATTGCTACAGTTTTGTAAGAAAGTGCCACAAATGCCAGATTTATGCTGATCATATACATGTACCACCGGCTTCATTAAATGTCTTGACTGCACCTTGGCCATTTTCAATGTGGGGCATGGACGTCATTGGTCCCATAGAGCCCAAGGCGTCGAACGGGCACCGCTTCATTCTAGTTGCAATTGATTACTTCACCAAATGGGTTGAAGCTGCCTCATATTCCAGCATAACCAGTTCTGTAGTTGCCAAGTTTGTAAAAAAGGACCTGGTGTGTCGCTATGGTCTCCCGGATAAAATCATCACGGACAATGGTAGCAATCTAAACAGTAAGATGATGAAAGAATTGTGCGCAGAATTTAAGATCAAACATCACAATTCCTCTCCCTACCGTCCAAAGATGAATGGGGCAGTCGAAGCAGCCAATAAGAATATCAAGAGAATCGTGCAGAAGATGGTAGTAACCTATAAAGACTGGCACGAAATGCTTCCTTTTGCTTTGCACGGGTATCGCACCTCAGTGCGCACTTCGACCGGGGCAACCCCCTTCTCTCTAGTGTATGGGTCAGAAGCAGTTCTTCCCGTTGAAGTTGAGATACCCTCTCTACGGGTGCTGTTGGAAACCGAGTTGGAAGAAGCAGAATGGGTCCAGGCTCGTCGGGATCAGCTGAATCTCATTGAGGAGAAAAGAATTGCTGCCCTATGTCATGGTCATTTGTATCAACAAAGGATGAAGACGGCCTTCGACAAGAAGGTTCGCCCTCGAGAATTCAGCGAAGGAGACCTTGTGCTCAAGAAAATCCTGCCTATCCAGAGTGACCCCCGTGGGAAATGGACTCCTAGCCATGATGGACCATATGTGGTAAAGAAAGCCTTTTCTGGAGGAGCATTGATACTCACCAACATGGATGGTGAAGAACTCAGAAACCCAGTTAATTCAGATTCAGTCAGGAAATATTACGCCTGAGAAAAATAAAAGAAAAAAGAGAGAGAAAGATGAGCCAAGCAAGAATTAGCTCGCTAGGTCGAAAACCCGAAAGGGCGGCCTAGGCAAAATTGAGCGACCCGGTGGATTGAAAACCCGAAAGGGCGATCCAGGCAAAAATTAGGGTCAGAAAAGTTGGACATAAAAGAAAAGGGGCAAGCAGTGCTTCCAAAAGCTTGGATAAAAGGGTGATCAAGGCTGCAAGTATGAGCGGTTGGCATCAAACGCTCCAGAGACAAAAAATATTCATAAGATCTGCTGCGTCCATTCTCCTTTTTTTCTTTTTTTTTCTTAGTTTCAGGAAAATTTCCAATGTACCCTTTTCAGTCAGCGTGACATTCTGCGCGTCTGACTCCCGTATGAATAAAAGTCCAAATTTTTCACTCCATCAGTTTGCTGTCTTACCATTGCTTTCTTTTCATTTCTGATTTTTTAAACTACGTTTTATGGTAGATGATAAATAAATCACGGAAATGTGCATAAGTCATTAAGATCATTGCGAAATTTTTGAAAATGACAACAAAAAGAGACGATCTTTCAGTCAAGTAAGCCCACAAAAATCAAATAAGAAGCGCTGTTTGCATTGAAACAAGAGGACGAAGCTCAGCTCCCGAATAATTATCATAAATGATCATGGTATCTCATGACGCAAGTCCCGCGAGTGGATCGGACCAGCAAAGGAAGAGCCAAAAGAGCAAAAGAGCACAAAAAGAAAAATATATATGAAAAAAAAAAAAAAAAAAAGAGGGATTGAAAAAGCAAAAGAGCAATAAACAAATAAAGTCATGCATAACACTCCCCGAGCATAAAATCATGCACCCATCATACATAGGAAATAATAATAAAAAAGGTGAAGAAAAGAGAAATTCAGACATTTGCATCACATTCATCATAAGAAAAAAAAAACAGCAATCATGGCATTTGCATTGCATGCATTTTTCATTTTCAGCTACAGGTACAGAGAGAGGATGAGCACTTCGGTGTTAGCCCTCGCCCCCAGATTCCGGAAAATGTTCCCCCAAGTTGGAAGTTCAGAAAGAAAAAAGGAAAGAGAGAAATAGAAAAGAAAAGAGAGCGCTCAAGCGTGCATTGCGGATTGGAGCACAGAGATCATCGCTCCCTTCTGCCCAGGTCTCACATCGTGTACGAGCAACGCGATGGACCGCAGCCCCATGTGAGATTCAACGGAATAGCTGTATCAGCCTAAGATACAGTGGACGCCGTGCATTGATCTGTATATCAGTTCCGGAGCTGATAACGATCCCCCCGGTCGCTCGAAAAGGCCAATAGGAAGAGCGTGCTCCTCAAAGCCACGTGCAAACTCGGATTCGTCAAAGAGTTCGTTTAAGGATTACAGGTTTTAGGCAGCCTGGGCAATTTACCGTTTTCTGCACGCAAGTGCCCATTTTACTTTTCTGTCTGCACGCAAGTGCCCATTTTACTTTTCTGTCTGCACGCAAGTGCCCATTTTACTTTTCTGTCTGCACGCAAGTGCCCATTTTACTTTTCTATCTGCACGCAAGTGCTCATTTACTGCTTTCTGCACGCCAAGTGCCCACTTTACCGCTTTCTGCACAAAAGTGCCCATCTTCTCAAAAAATCTAGAAAAAGAAAAAGAGGAAAATTCGGGTTTTCCCAAGTGGACAAAATCGGTATAATTTCTGAATTCTTTATCTTCATTTTTGCCTTGGAATATGTTTCGGCCAATTCATATTCCTCGTTAAAATTCAGATAAAGAGGGGCAGCTGTCATACCCCAATTTTGTCCGGCTTAGGTCCAAACCCTAATTTTCTCCACAAAAATAATAATAATAAAATGTATTGCATTTTGAATCCTAGAAACCGCTCCAAAGTTTTTGGAATCATTCTTAGGGTTAAAATGCACTTTTTAAGAAACTAGGGTTTTGAAAATGTGTTATGTATGCATGGCAAGTTTTGAAAAATATGTTATGCATGCATGGCAAGCTTTGGAAAATATCTTATGCATGCATGGCAAAAACATAAGAAACATTTTTTGTGAAAAAATAAGAATTGATTTCCATTCTGTTCCAAAGGCCAAGAATCGATTTATACTATTTTGTAAAGGCCATGAAATCGATTCCTTAATCCAATATTAAACCATGAAATCGATTTTCAGGCCATGTTGAGGAGCCAAGAATCGATTCCTCCTTATGTTATCAAGGCATGAAATCGATTTTCAGGCCATTTTTAGGAACCAAGAATCGATTCTTCCTTATGTCATTAAGGCATGAAATCGATTTTCAGGCCACTTTAAAGAGCCAAGAATCGATTCTTCCTTATGTTATTAAGGCATGAAATCGATTTTCAGGCCACTTTAAAGAGCCAAGAATCGATTCCTCCTCACTTTGTCAAAACATGGAATCGATTTTCAAGTCATTTCCAAGAGCCAAGAATCGATTCCCACTTATTTTAACTAAGCATGGAATCGATTTTCACCCATTCAGGATGTCCAAGAATCGATTCTTTGCTATTTCCAAAGGCTCAAACAATCGATTCATCCTTGCAATAAATGTTTTTTAAAAAAATTCTACGCTTTCCTAAGCCTATAAATAGGCAGCCTCAAATCACATTTTCACACGGAGACTTCACACAAGATCAGAGAGAAGAATTGCTACACATTTTTCACGAGATCTGACACACATTTTTCACGAGATCTGAGAGACATTTTCACGAGATCTGAGAGACATCTCACGAGATCTGGGAAGACAACTCTCGCAAATCTCATTTTCCAGTTCTCCGCTTCATTTTCGCTCGTTCTTCAGATCTGTAATATCTGTCTTCATCAGAGGTATTTCAGTCTTTTCATTTGTTAATATTTAGTTATTGTGATCCATGTGATTTAAATTAGCCATAGCATTCATCTGCTCGTTCTTGTATGTTATCGTCCATTGCTGAGGACGAACCATAGGATTCCCACTTATGCCTAGTGCATCATATTCTAAGTGGTGAAGATGGTCTCGGGTGATTCAGCTCGCCCCTTTTAAACCCTTTCAAAAACATTTTTTTGTTAGAACTACGTCGCTTTGATTCCCGTTTGGGATACGTAGGAGCGAGCCACGTTCTCGTCAAGCGCAACAAATAAAAATTCTTTTCATCCCCATAAACAAATTATTTTCATAAAAACAAACAAAAAGAATCATTTTCAAACCCATTGTTGCTAATAGCTCATCAGAGCCTCTGTTCGTTTAGCTATTAGTGGCAATGTCTTTTTCTCATAAAAATAATAAACGACGATCCATCATAACTTTTGTTAGTTTGATCATCGTACAAATCAATCTCTTTCGAAAATCATTTTCAAAAACATAATAAAAACAAGTTGTTATCAATAGTCCATCAGAACCTTTGTTCGTTTGACTAGCGGTACAACTCTTTTTGAGCATTTAGCAGTGATTCATCATAGCCTCTGCTAGTTTAATCATTTACTAATGCTCGTCCTATTTCAAAAACTCACTAAAAAAGGATAAAAAAAAACAAAAACTTTTCAAAAAGAACCAAGAACTACGTAGCTTTGAATTCTCCATCGCACCGGGAGATACGTAGGAGCGGGCCATGTCCCGTCAAGCACTTTTTCCTAAAAACCCTTTTTCCCCCCTTTCTCGCAACAAATAAGATTTCCAGTAAGTTTTCTCATTCGTCTTCAAACAAGAAATAAATAGGCAAATCTAGGTATTTTTCAAATCAAACGTTAAAACCACACATTTAATTAGAGGTTCCCTTTCGGTAGAAAGGACGTGCGCGGTGCTAACACCTTCCTCGCGCGTAATCGACCCCCGAACCTATATCTCTAGTTTTCAAAAGACCATCCGCCTTGTCCAAAAGACCTTTTTTCAATGTTTTGGTCTTAAAATTAAAATATTGGTGGCGGCTCCAAAATTATTCCACGTTGTACATCGAGAAACCCAAAGCGGGGATTTTTCGGGGTGCAACACTTCCCATAAGAACTCCATAGTTAAGCGTGCTTGACTTGGAGTAGTAGTGGGATGGGTGACCTTCTGGGAAGTTTCCTAGAAATGCAAGTGAGGACAACGCATCCTGGAAAGACACGTGTTGGTTTGTGGGGGAAGTTGACAGTTCTGAAAGCAGTCTGGGATGTTACAAATGGTATCAGAGCAGTTCGGTCTGTCCGGCCAATGTTGTCCTGTCATAGTGTCTTATGACAATAGATTAGTTCTGAATTTTTGGTTTGTGCTGCAGTGATAGTTCAGAATGGCTGGGAGAAACGACGCTGCTCTTGCTGCTGCATTGCAAGCTATGGCCCAGGCTGTGCAGGGTCAGCAGAATGCTGGAGATAACGCTGGTTTTCGGAGTCTGACTACTTTCCAGAGAGAGAATCCGCCCACCTTTAAGGCCAAATATGATCCAGATGGTGCTTTGGCTTGGTTGAAGGAGATCGAGAGGATTTTCAGGGTGATGGACTGTACTGTTGAGCAGAAGGTCCGCTTTGGTACCCACATGTTAGCAGAGGAGGCCGACGACTGGTGGTTGGCTACTAGGCAGAGGTTAGAGGCTGTGCAGGAAGAGATTACTTGGGAGGTATTCAGCAGAGAATTTCTGAGAAAATATTTTCCTGAAGACGTCCGAGGGAAGAAAGAGATAGAGTTCTTGGAACTGAAGCAGGGTGGTATGTCTGTGACTGCCTATGCGGCGAAATTTGTGGAGCGAATAAAATTTTATCCACACTACAGTGAGGCTACGGCTGAATTTTCTAAATGCATCAAATTTGAGAATGGGTTGAGGCCTGATATTAAAAAGGCCATTGGTTATCAGAAGATTCGTGTGTTCGCAGATCTGGTTGACAGTTGCAGAATCTTCGAGGAGGACAGTACTGCTCATTACAAAGCTACTTCTGAGAAAAAGGGTAAGTTTCAGAGTCGAAGCAAGCCGTATGAGGTTCCTGCGGGTAAGAGTTATCAGAGGTCGGCTGGGGGTAAGAATTCTAGTGGGGGAGATGCCCCTGCTAGCATTGTCTGTTATAAGTGTGGCAAGCCTGGCCACAAGAGTACTACATGCAGGTCTGATGAGAGGGTTTGCTACCGTTGTGGTAAAAAGGGTCATATGGCAGCCGAGTGTAAGGTCAAGGATGTGGTGTGTTTCAACTGTGGTGAGTCTGGGCATATCAGTACAAAGTGTACAAAGCCGAAGAAGGAAAGGTCTACTGGGAAGGTATTTGCATTGGCAGGAGAGGAGCCTGATGATAAGGATGGTCTGATTAGAGGTACGTGCTTTATTAATGGTACTTCTCTGAAATCTCTTATTGATACTGGTGCTACCCATTGCTTTATATCTGTTGATTGTTGTAAAAGATTGGGTCTTGTTTTATCTGCTATGTGTGGGGATATGGTTGTCGATACTCCTGCGAAGGGGTCGGTGATTACGTCCCAGGTGTGTTCTCAGTGTCCCGTGTCGATCTTCGGCAGGGACTTTGTCGTGAATTTTGTTTGCTTGCCGTTGCGAGGTCTGGATGTAATCTTAGGCATGGACTGGTTAGAGAATAATCACGTTCATATCAACTGTCGTAGCAAGTCAGTTAGTTTCGGGAAAGAAGATTCGGTTTTGGTATCTGCTGGTCAGTTGAAGAAGTTGAAGAAAGAAGGAGTTCAGTTATTTGCGTTGATGGCTTCGTTGTCTGCTGAGAGTCAGGCTGTTATTGAAGAACTGAAAGTGGTACGCGAGTTTCCTGAAGTTTTTCCTGATGAAATTCCGGGTGTGCCACCGGAAAGAGAAGTTGAGTTTTCGATTGATCTTGTACCTGGTACGAGACCTGTGTCTATGGCACCGTACAGAATGTCGGCGTCGGAATTGTCTGAGTTGAAGACGCAACTTGAAGAATTGCTTGAGAAAAAGTTTGTGAGACCGAGTGTATCACCGTGGGGAGCTCCGGTATTGTTAGTGAAGAAGAAAGATGGGAGCATGAGGTTATGTGTGGACTGTCGTCAGTTGAATAAGGTAACTATCAAGAATAAGTATCCGCTTCCGAGGATCGACGATCTGATGGATCAGTTAGTGGGTGCCCGTGTTTTCAGTAAAATTGATTTGAGGTCCGGGTATCATCAGATTAAAGTAAAGGATGAGGATGTTCAGAAGACGACATTCAGGACGAGGTATGGGCATTATGAATATTCAGTGATGCCGTTCAGTGTGACCAATGCTCCTGGTGTATTTATGGAATATATGAACCGTATTTTCCATAATTACCTAGATCGGTTTGTGGTGATCTTCATAGATGACATTCTAGTTTATTCTAAGTCAGAGGAAGAACATGCTGAGCATCTGAAGACAGTGTTAGAAGTTCTGAAAGAGAAAAAGCTGTATGCTAAGTTATCAAAGTTTGAATTCTGGCTGAAAGAAGTGAGTTTCCTTGGGCACGTGATTTCTGGTAATGGTATTGCGGTTGATCCGGCAAAAGTAGAAGCAGTGTTGGAGTGGGAGGCTCCGAAGTCCGCAACAGAGATTAGAAGCTTTTTTGGGTTTGGCTGGGTACTACAGGAGGTTCATCGAGGGTTTTTCCAAGTTGGCCCTTCCGTTGACTCAGTTGACTTGTAAGGGTAAAGTTTTTGTTTGGGATGCTCGATGTGAGGAAAGTTTTATGGAACTGAAAAAGAGATTGACGACGTCGCCTGTTTTGACGTTGCCTAATCCGGAGGAACCGTTCGTTGTATATTGTGACGCTTCGAAAATGGGTCTTGGTGGTGTGCTGATGCAAGATGGGAAAGTCGTTGTGTATGCGTCGAGGCAGTTGCGAGTTCATGAGAAAAATTACCCTACCCATGATTTGGAGTTGGCTGCTGTGGTATTTGTGCTTAAGATTTGGAGGCACTACCTTTATGGTTCGAGGTTTGAAGTGTTCAGTGATCACAAGAGTCTAAAGTATCTGTTCGATCAGAAAGAGTTGAATATGAGACAGCGTCGGTGGTTGGAGCTCTTGAAGGATTATGACTTTGGTTTGAACTATCATCCCGGCAAAGCTAATGTCGTGGCTGATGCTTTAAGCAGAAAGTCTTTGCATATGTCGGCAATGATGGTGAAAGAATTAGAGTTGATTGAGGAATTCAGAGATTTGAGTTTGGTTTGTAAAATGACACCTCGCAGTGTCAAGCTGGGAATGTTAAAGATCGATAATGATTTCCTGGGCAGCATCAGAGAGGCTCAGAAGTCAGATGCCAAGTTAGTGGATTTAATTAATGGGGTTGGTCAATATGAAGATGAAGATTTCAAATTAGATTCCAGTGGTGTGCTGAGGTTCCGGGGAAGGATCTGTGTTCCGGACGATGAAGAGATGAGAAAGGCAATTTTAGAGGAGGGTCACCGTAGCAAGTTGAGTATCCATCCTGGAGCGACGAAAATGTATCAAGATCTGAAAAAGATGTTTTGGTGGTATGGTATGAAGAGAGACGTGGCACAGTTTGTGTATGCCTGTTTGACCTGTCAAAAGTCGAAGGTTGAACACCAGAAGCCAGTAGGGTTAATGCAACCGTTGGAAGTTCCAGAGTGGAAATGGGATAGCATTGCGATGGATTTTGTGACGGGATTGCCGAATACAGCTAAGGGTCATGACACTATTTGGGTGGTCGTTGATAGGTTGACGAAGTCTGCCCACTTTATTCCTATTAATATCACTTATCCGGTGTCGAGGTTGGCAGAGGTCTATGTCAAAGAAATTGTGAAGCTGCACGGTGTTCCGAAGAGTATTGTGTCAGATAGGGATCTGAGGTTCACTTCTGAGTTTTGGACGAGTTTGCAGAAGGAATTGGGTTCAAAGCTGAAAATGAGTTCAGCATATCATCCTCAGACAGACGGTCAGTCAGAGAGGACAATTCAGTCGTTAGAGGATTTGTTGAGGGCTTGTGTATTGGAACAGCGGGGTTCATGGGATTCCTACCTTGCGTTGATTGAGTTTACCTATAACAACAGTTACCATTCCAGTATTGGGATGGCACCGTTTGAAGCATTGTATGGTCGAAAGTGTAGAACGCCATTGTGTTGGTATGAGTCGGGAGAGAGTGTAGTGTTGGGACCGGAGATTGTCTGGGAGACTACAAAGAAGATCAAGATGATCCGTGAAAAGATGAAGGCTTCGCAGAGTCGTCAGAAAAGTTATCATGATAAGCGGAGGAAGGATTTAGAATTTCAGGAGGGTGAGCATGTGTTCTTAAGGGTTTCTCCTATTACCGGTGTTGGCCGAGCGTTGAAATCGAAGAAGCTCACTCCTCGATTTGTTGGTCCTTATCAGATCTCTGAAAAAGTCGGAAAGGTGGTGTATAGAGTGGCTTTACCGCCAAATCTTTCGAATTTGCACGACGTGTTTCATGTGTCGCAACTTCGGAAGTATGTTTCGGATCCATCTCATGTGATCCATATGGACGATGTAGAGGTGCGGGATAATCTCACTGTGGAGACGATGCCCGTACGGATTGAGGATCGTGAAGTGAAGGCGCTTAGAGGCAAAGAGATTGCATTAGTGAAGGTGGTTTGGCTAGGAGCTGTCGGCGAGAGTATGACTTGGGAGCTAGAGAGCAAGATGCGAGAATCCTACCCAGAGTTGTTTGATCAGGTAAATTTCGAGGACGAAATATTCTAAGTGGGGGAGAGTTGTAACGCCCTAAATATTTAATTAATTTATTTAATTAAGTATTTAGGAATTTATTTAATTAATTGAATATAATTTAATTATTAGAAATTATATTAATATGTGTAGGTGGTATCAGAAGGTGGAGGTGCCAAATTAAATGGACTTGGGCTTAAGTGAGAAGCCCAAGCCCATGACTCAAGTCATAAGCGAAGTGGCCAAACGCATAGGGGGTTAGGGTTTTTGCTAGTTGTTGCGAAATTGAAAGAGAGAGCAAGAGAGAAAGAGAGGAGCGTGAGAAAGAGAGAGCAAGGGGCGGCCAAGAGAGGAGAAAATTCGAAGATCAGGGAGGAAGGAGATCTCCATTGTTGCTGAGGCTCTGTTGGTGACTGCATCCTAAGGCTCGAATTCTTCTTCTTGAAAGGTTAGGGGAGCTCTATCCTTCCATCTAATAGATCTCATGATAGGTCCTAGATCTAAGATTTATACTAGATCCATGTTGTTTCTTGATGTTCCTTGATGTTTCTTGATGTTCTTGGTTTGCCCGTGAGGATGATTTCATATATATATACATGTGTATGCCTATATGCGAATTGATTTTGGTATTTGAACCTTGAGGTGATGCGACCTATGTGTTTGTTTTGATGATTTTGGCACTTGTGTATTCATGAAAATTACGATTTGGTATGTTGGAATGCTTGAGGTTTCGCAAATTGGGTGAGTGTGTGCATAGGCGCCTAGGGCGCCAAGGTGATGGTGATGATAGTGCCCAAAGGAATTTTGATAAATTGATTAAATTAAGTGTCATTTTGAGTGCTGAAAAATATAAAATTTTGGGTGTGTTAAATTGCAAAAAAATCAATTTTTGGTGTTTTGAAAGTTGCTGGAAAAATAGTGGTTTTTGGTTGCTGCAAGGGCGCCTAAGGCGCCTTGTGTGTGTTGCTGTGCAGGTGTGTGGGCGCCAAGTTTCCAGCGCGTGTTGCTGGGTGTTGTGCTGGGGTGCCAGCGCTGGGCGCTGAGCGCCCGTGTGTTGTGTCTGGCGCGCTGCGTGTTGCGCTAAGGCGCTGGGTGCCTGCGCTGGGCACTGGGCGCCCGTGTGTGTTGCGTTGCGTGTTGCGCTGAGGCGCTGGGTGCCAGCGCTGGGCGCTGAGCGCCCGTGTGTGTGTTGCGCCTTGCTGGGCGCCAGATGCCTGGGCGCCCATGGCGCCAGTTTTCAGAATGTCCCGAAATATTTTCGAAAACTGTTTTCGCTATATCTTTTGACTCAGACATCCGTTTTGAACGATTCAAAAAGCGTTGTGAAGAATTTTCAGTTGTCCATCTGTGTGTCCCATTTTAAAAAATAAAAACTTATTATTTCTGAAGGTTGCTGGGGCGCCCCCGGGTGGCTGTTCCCGGTGATCGTTACTGTGTCAATAAAAAGACGTTTTGAGTATCTTTAAAAATTCCCTTTGCGTACGACCAGTGGTTTTTTTTTAAAGAAGTAATGTCAAAATGATGATTTTGACGATGATGCCCCTAGTGGCTAGTTAAATGACTGTTTTGCCCTTAGTGGCTAATATTCTTTATAATGACGAGTAAATGACGGTTTTGCCCTTAGTGGCCAATATTATTGATAAAGAGGTGTAAATGACGATGATGCCCTTAGTGGCTAGTTAAATGATTGTTTTGCCCTTAGTGGCTACTATTATTTATAATGAAGTGTAAATGACGATGATGCCCTTAGTGGCTAGTAAATGACGTTTTTGCCCTCAGTGGCTATTGTTTGAGTTGATGATATTGATGTATAAGCGACGATGAAACCCAGTGACGTTTAAAGCCCGAAAGGCTAAGTGATGTTAAGGTCTAAATGGCCAAGTGACGGTGTGTGTTGATTGTGAATTTGACAGGTGCTGTGCTCCTTGTGAGCAAACCGGTAAGTGACGGGTCACATAGTTGACTATGATTTGAGTATTTGTGTATTTGTGTGTTTGTGAGTGGTGCATGTCATAGTGTCTCATGCCCATATGCATAAACCCAGTGACGTTTTTGAGGCCCATGTGGCTAAGTGACGATGAGGCCTTAAGGGCTAAGCGACGTTTGTGAAAAGGTACCTCATGCATATGCCCGCGAGTGGGTTGCATTTCATACACCTACATGACATGAGATGAGTTATTGTAAGTGATGTGAATGATGATTGTGATGTGAATAATTTAGAGCGGTGACTTGATTGATGTACTTATCATATTTTCTATTATATGGATTGAAATGATGCTCACCCTTTCCTGTTTGAATGTTACCCCCGTGTTGGTAACGTGCAGGTGATTCCCAGTGAAGGCTTTAGCTTCACTTCTTGAGTCGAGTCGTCACGCTCTGATACGTAGCACCTGGGGGGACATATTGGATGTTTTGCTGATGTGCTTAAATTGTTTTTATACTGTTGATGTGTTGATTAATTTTTCCGCTGCGTTGATGTTGGATTTTATGACTTAGTTTCGATGTTTTGAAGTCTCCCTATTGTGGAGTGCTATGTATTGCACCTTTGACGACGTACTATTTTATTTGAGACTTGAGGTTTTATTTTGACGTATGTGTGACACCCTCGTGGTGAAATCGAAAATGATTTTTGAACTCTGATTTTCTTAATTAAATTAAAGGGGTAGAAAGGGGGTGTTACACTTGTACTTCTCTTGTACAAAATTAAAGCAATATATAAAGCCTGTTGATGTGTATGTTTACTCGCATTTTTATATTATTAAACATATGGTGTCGAAACCAATATTACATAGTAGAATTGGTAAATGGGCTTTAGCTCTTTGAGTATTCACTAACTTATCAGCCTTTAAAAGCTATTAAAGGCCAAATTGTGACTGATTTTGTCGTCGATCACTCATTGGTCGAGGTCCCATTAAATTTAGTGGATATTCAGCCATGGAAGTTATACTTCGACGGTTCTAGCCATAAAAATGGCTCTGGAATTGGAATTCTCATTGTTTCTCCAACAAAAATACCAACGAAGTATAAGTATAAGATAGAAGGTTTTTGCACCAATAATGAGGCTGAATATGAAGCCTTGATAGCAGGACTTGAGATTTTGCTAGACTTGGGGGACAAAACATGGCGAAACTAAGGGCGATTCTGAATTAGTTGTGAAGCAGTTAACTAAAGAGTATAAATGCATTAAGGAAAATCTAACAGTGTATTTTGTTGCTGCCAATGCTTTGTTAAAACGTTTTAACAGTGTTAACATAAAGCATGTGCCTCGAATTGACAATCAAGAGGAGCAAATGATTTGGCACAGATTCCTTCAGGCTATAGAGTCTCGAAATAAAAATTAGAAGAACTAATAGAAATAAAAGAGAGACTAATTTCGACAGATTATCCTTTAAATGAATTGTCAACGCCAAAACTTGGGGGGCAGAGGAAGTATTATCATCTCTAATTACTGCAAATGAAAATTTTCATGAAAATTTTCAGCATTTTGAAGTTTTTGCCATTGACAATATGTCGAATGATGATTGGCGAAAGCAAATTATCGAATACATGGAAAATCCGACAGGAATAACTAATAGGAAAACCAAGTATAGAGCCCTATGTTATGTGATTATTGGAAATGAATTGTTCAAAAAGACGCCTGAAGGAGTTTTGCTTAAATGTCTTAGTGAAAGTGAGGCATATTTAGCAATATCCAATACTGGCCAACTATGTTGAAGGAGTTTTGCTTAAATGCCTGTGGATCTCATCAAGCAGGTCATAAAATGAAATAGCTCTTGTTTTCGACAAGGGGTGTACTGGCCAACTATGTTGAAAGACTGCATAGAATTTGCTAAAGGTTGCCAAGAATGTCAAATGCATGCAGGGGTGCAACATGTACCTGCAAGTGAGTTACATTCGATAGTAAAACCTTGGCCATTTAGAGGTTGGGCCTTAGATTTAATTGGCGAGATTAAGCCAACTTCGCCGAAGGGCCATCGTTACATATTAGTTGGGATAGATTATTTTACTAAGTGGGTAGAAGCTATTCCCTTACCTAGTGTTAATCAAGAGGCAATGATTAATTTCATTCAAAACCATATTTGGTATAGGTTTGGGATTCTAGAAACCATTACTACAGACCAAGGTTCAGTGTTTATTGGTCAAAAAATGGTAGAATTTGCCTCTGAGAACGGTTTCAAAATATTAAGTTCGACGCCATATTATGCACAAGCAAATGGTCAAGTCGAAGTAGCCAATAAAATCATCATTAACTTGATCAAAAATAATATTGGGCAGAAGCCTAGGAAATGGCATAAGACTCTTGGTCAAGTGTTATGGGCTTATCGAAATTCTCCTAGAGAGTCAATTAATACTACTCCTTTTAAGCTTACATTTGAGCATGATGCAGTGTTGCCAGTCGAAATTTGTTCACAGTCAACCGAAATTAAAAGACAGTTTGAAATTCCATCTGATCATTATTGGAATACGATGTTAGACAAATTGGTGGACTTAGACGAAGAAATATTAACTGCGTTAGATGTTCTTACAAGGCAAAAAGAAAGAGTGGCCAAAGCCTATAATAAGAAGGTTAAGTCGAAAACCTTCGCTTTGGGAGACTTAGTTTGGAAAGTTATTTTACCTATAGACAAGGAAGATAGGGTCTTAGGTAAATGGTCTTAGGCATGATGGTGGTGACGTCATAATATTCGACATAAAGCTGTTGATTGTAATTTCAAAAACCCTTCATTTAAAACTCAGTCGAAAAAGACATTTTTGGGGGGCAATTTGTTAGCCTGCATTTTCGACAGGATCAATTAAATGCAGTCAACGAGGTTTGACTTGCTAATTTCAAGAGGAAAGGTGTTGATTTCGACAGTGAGAAGTTTTCCCAAGAAGGTTCGACGCAGTGCTTAACTTAGTGGAAATTGAAGAATTGAAGCCAATGGTTCGACGAGAAGAAAGTTAGTGATAGATCAGAAGTCAAGTGCTCGTTGTTGAAATAGCATAGCAGTCATTGTGATCGAAAACATGGTAGTTACCATTTTTTAAATTCTATGTACAGTTAATTAGTTATTGTGTTTCCTTCCTTGTATAAATTGCAGTTTTTCATAGGAAAAATGGGTCACAAACTTACATACAGAATTTTGAAACTCAAACTTCCAACATCCCAGAGAAAACGAGTCAGAGAATAATGTATGAACTTGTGCACCATTCTCTTTACAATTAATGCAATTTCACTTTTAATTTCTTAAGTTTTCTGCATTTTATTTGTTTTCTCTTCTCCTCTTACTCAAAATTCTCCCTTTTGGAGATAACTATGACGGTTATCTTCATACTTTTAGGTTTAAACCGCTAGAACACTCATAATTTCTGAAAAAACTTTTACACAAATGTTCTAGGATTTTCTAGTTGATCCTGGAAGCAACATTAATTTGTAACTAGCGTTGTTTACCAAAAAATACGGTAAACAAGGGTTTAGAAGGAAATACCGGAGGTAGTAAAAACTGTTTTTAGGCAGTATTGTTGTGAATTAATTTTGAAACTTCAACTCCAATCACCAAAGACCACGAATTGGAGATTCCAAAAATGCTAACCCTAACTTCAATCTTTAAGTTGACATCTCCCTCTAGCTTTTCCTGAGTCACCAAGTCACCATTGAACTCCTAACTAGGGGATGCAAAGTTTCCAAAGTGATGAAAACTCTCATTTTCTTTCCTGCAGAATTTTCCAGCAGCACTATCTTTTATTCAAACTCTCCTATCTCCTCGAATTGGACACCAAAACCCCCCACTCTAGCTTCAATATAGTAGCTTTCCATCTCTTCTAACATAATCCAAACTCCCAAACCTTGAATCTGTGGATATCTTGTGTTGTAGGTTAAGTTTTGATGATGAGGTAATCTAAGACAAAGTGACAAATGGAACTCCGAGACACAACCAACTCAAGAAGTAAGTCCGTGTCAAGGGTAGTCACTAGGAAGTTGGGTCATGTCTTAGGAATGACTGTAAACCTCTTTTAAAAGAACATGTTTTTGGAAGAAAACAATCGATTCATGACTTCTTGTTTTAAAGCAAAGAATCGATTTTTGACTTAGTTTTTAAAGTATAAAATGGATTTTATACTTATTTCATTAAGTAAAAAATCGATTATGAGCTTCATCTTGGAAGCACGCAATCGATTCATGATTTTAATTGTTTAAAGAACAAAATCGATTTTAAACCTATCTTGTTTCAATACATAATCGATTTCCACACTTAGTTTTAGAAGCAATCAATCGATCATTCACTATGAAAGTTGTTCTATTTTTTAAGCAAAGGATCGATTGTCATACTAAGTGTTTTTAAGCAATTAATCGATTTTTCACTTCTTAGAAATTGTCTCAACAGTCATATTTTTCCTAAATCTATAAATAGAGACATAGGGCTGCACAGAACGCACAACCCAAATATTCACAAGCTGAAACGCATAACTCTTGCCCACCATCACTTCTGTTCTTCAAGTTCTTCATTTTTTGAGCTGATCTCTCTCAAGGGTTAGATTGGGTTGGGAATCTTCAAGTTGTTGTATCCACCTTCATAGGGTTATTTTGTTATTCGTTTGTAATCTATTTTAATCATTGTAATTGGTTTATACTAGAGTGTGAGGTATGTCTCTAGGGTTTGTGGTTGTAACAAGGGTGGGGTATCTCTTGTTGGTTATAGATCTTGAGGGCTCTTGCAATAGGTGGGGGTATCCTAGGTGAAGAGTGCCTCAGTCTGTAAGGGTTTTAAAGCACCCGATTAAGCTTTGTTTTTGTTAGTGGAAAATCTCACGGGGTTATGAGAACTGGACGTAGGTCGCTGGGAGGTGACTGAACCAGTATAAAATCTATTGTGTTCTTTACTGTTTTTATTTCTTTTTCGTTCGTTCCATAAACCTGCGCGAATAATTAGTCAAAGTCGTTAAAAGGGAAAAAGTTTTTAAAATCTCAATTCACCCCCCCTCTTGAGACTGAAGCCACTTGGTAACAGAATCCACTCCTATGATAGACATGCAAGGCCATTAAATTGACTTCATGAACAATAACGAAAATGAGGTTTTGGGGTTCACATTTCTGTTTTGGTTTGAAATGAGGTGAGGATGAATATTGTGAGGGTGAGAAATATGGTTGAAAGTATAAGTATGAGCTGAGGGTGGTGATTGAAGGAGCAAGAAGGGAGTGAAGTTCCATTTCTCTCTTTCCTTTTCTTCTTCTTATTCGCCCCTTCTCTCTTTTCTTCTCTCTTGACTCTTTCTCTCTCTATTCTCAAAGGGAAAGTGTTTTTATGTTTTTGAGTGAGATACGTGAGTGTGTGTGTTTATGTTTTGTTTTCAGTTGAAAGAGTAAGAGTAAGTGAATGTTTAAAGGTGTGAAAATTCCTATTTTCCCATTCTCTACTTCCCCACTTAAACCTCACTTAGTTACCCAATTAAACACCCAATTTATACTAGTATTCTATTTAATCAATTAACACAATTATCAATCTAAATCAATCCGTAATACTGAAGAATTAATTCACTTAAAAGCCAAAGTAATTAAAATTACTTTGGGGGTGTTACATTTCACCCCAACTTGAAAAATTTTGTCCACAAAAGTTGTTCAAGTTACCATATAGCAAATTTTCCTTCAAGCATTCAAGCAATTTCATTGAACATGCTTCCAAATAGTTTGGTCCCCACCCCAACTTTGATTAATTTTATTCAAAACATTTAACAATATTAGATACTTATTAGAATGTACAAGTGCAAAAACAAGGTTCACAACCAAAATTGATAGCCAACACCCGTATACAAGTTTCAATCATGTTTCAAAATAAGAGAGGAACAAACTTATTCGAAGAGTGAAAAGTTTCAATTAAACACAGTTACCCTTCGACAATTTCCTAGAACCCAAAATAGCTTTTATACCTAATAGGCAAATATGATGGGGAGTCCAACTATAAAATTTCTCAAACTTCAAAATAAATTTTATCGAAATGATGAGGTGGTGATTCATTATAGACCTTTATATTAAGGATAGAAGTGGGTTATGATTGCACGAAAGAGGTTTAAAGAATAATCAAAATAATAGTAAGGTTATTTTCAAAATGAAATTTTCTATTTGGGGTGCAATCACACTCACTCTCAAGCTTAATTGAACTTAGGAATACTTCTATTTCATGCAAATCATTCAACTCAAAACAACTTATTTACCTGGCATACAAATTCTACAAATTCTTGCAACACAAAAAAATGGGCCAGGAACTCACTTCCAAAATCATCTTATCAATCAATAACATACCATTATAGCATCCTGCAACATTCAACGATTTTTGGATCATTCCATTACACATGCAATTCCAGTTAATTACAATCAATTTAATCAACCATTTCCATTACACTTGCAATTCCATCCTTAACGGATAGAAGAATTTTGAGTATTACTTTTCGGTCCTCTCGAAGATACATTCTAGTACTTTGGATTAAACTAAGTAACAATCACTGTTCTCAATTGACTCACAAACTAATAGGATTTTTATAAAACTTTAATTGAAACCTTTGAATTTAAAACAATTTTTCCATGTACCTATCAGAGTCGACTCTACGAACTTAACCCAAAATACAAGTATGTGTAAATCTCCATACCTCATGAGTTGAGCTTTAAACTCAACAATCATACAAATCTCAAACATAAACCTAGTGCAAGGACTTTACGGAAATCTCAATCAAAGGTTTTGTAGGAAACCTTTGAACTTAAACAATTTTTCCATGTACCTATCAGAGTCGACTCTACCAACTTAACCCAAAATACAAGTATGTGTAAATCTCCATACCTCATGAGTTGAGCCTTAAACTCAACAATCATACAAGTCCGAAAAGGTGATGTGCAAGTATACACAGTTGCAACAAGTAATAATAGGTAAGTAAAGATTGTTCCCACGAGGATTGTTAAATTAGTAATTTAGCTAGTGAGTAACACAAAATAACATAATAAGTTGTATAACCAATAATGTCATCAAATTAAAAGTCCGAAAGGAAGTAATATAAATGATAAGTAGAAATTCAGAATAAGAATAGTTGTGTAACCGGTGAACCGCGTTATCTAACCTTTGACAGATCATCGACTGCGCGAACGCTACATACCCGATGAATCTGTTGCAACCAAGTAAGACACCGACTGCGCGAACGCTACATACCCGGTATACGTACAACAAACAATTCAACACACCACCGACTGCGTGAACGCTACATACCCGGTGAACCACCTTACCAATAGTACTTTCCCTATTGCAAGAGGCCTACGGTAGGGGTGCATGACTACCCCGCCTAGTATGTCTACTTGGGTCGTCACCCAAACCCGATATAATATATATATCTACAATCATATGAACATTTAGTTCATTTTAATTATACTTTGCCACGTAGGACTCATAGTCCGCTTTGTTATCAATAAAACATATTCGTACACGTGTACTATTGTTCGGCTTTTCGAAAGAATTTTAACTTCAAAGGTATATTATAAAACTCTTTTGAAACATACCCAAAATCATGGCATTATAAGCCTAATATCATTATAGAAGGGTTAGGAAAGGATTAGGAAAGGATTGGAATCGAAACGGAATCATTTAGGTCACTTTGAAAAATTTGGACAAAACCATGCGCACGGATCGTGCGCATGCGCACGGATCGTGCCCCTGGGACGCACGGATCGTGCTCCCTGTTAAGCATTTTAAAAACTTGAAACCGAACCAGGCGCACGGATCGTGCCCCTGGGACGCACGGATTGTGCGCATTTGACAACATTCCAAAAATAGCCATTTTCATGAAAATTCGCTTTCCGTTTAATCCGAAACTCGCTCCGATCGATTCCTAACTCGAAAACAGATCATACCAGGCAATATTCCAGTCCAATCAACATCAAACAATCAAGCAATTCAATCAAAAACTCAATCTAAACGGATTCTCATCCAAAAGCGATATTTTTCGAAATAACGGTTTTTGACTCAAAACTCTCGAAATCAACCGACGCAACAATTCATTCCAAAACGGAATAAACCTAAACGTGAGTAAAACTCACCCTTGAAGCGAGAGCCGATATCGAACCTAATTTGCTGAGACTTGAAAAACTCTCGAACGGAACCCTATTTCACCAAACCGCTTCAAACTTCGATTCGAACTTCACAACTCGACCAATCCGCTCCTAGCTTCGATCCTAAACATAACCCAATCATCAATTTCATCATTTAATCCAAGATTTCAACAATTTTCTCCCTCAAAACCCCTAAAATTCGTAGCTCCATATCTTGGGGAATAACGGATGAAAACATACCAAGCTTTGGGGGTTTGGCAATAGAGGGTAGATGATGATGGTGTTGAAATTTGGAGGGATGGGTGTAACACCCCTTTTCTACCCTTATATTACACGTCATTTATCAGAGTAATTCTCTTTCAAAAATATTATTTTAATTGATAGAAAAGAAATGCTACAACTTCATTAAAGCAAACTCATCATTTGCACTGTTCAAATTTGTGCAACAAACATCCGTCATGAAAAATCAAGTCCTCGAAAATCCCATCACAGCGGAATAAACAACAACTCACTGATAACTCTCAAAACGCGTCTCAATTTATCGATAAAATCATTAAACAACCAATCAAATAATTTATCAAGTTTCACCCATGCCCCCTAGGTGTTACAGTATCAGAGAGCGACACAAAATACATCCCAAGAACAAATGAGGAAGGCAGCAGATCCTTCACTCGCGGTTACCTGCAGCGTTGCCACAATAGAGCAACATTCCAAGCAGAAGGGGTGAGAATTTCAATAAAACATAATCAAGCATAAACAGAGTAATATGAACAGTAAATCATACGACATCATCAATATCATCAAACTCATCATCAGAGAATATCAGTTCAAACACAATTAATTTCAAGGAATCACCGTCATGAAAGTGCATGTGAATGCAACCCCCTCCAGGGCATATGCATGATGGTACCATCTCGTCATAAAAAGCCGCTCAAGGCATATCATCATCAAAAGCCACTCAAGGCATATCATCATCAATAAGAGGCCGAAGCCTGTTCGTCATAGTATGCACATGCCATGAGACACTATGAACGCATGTGCAACTCATCAAACACTCACCTGGAGTACTCATCATCATCATAAAACACTCATAGAGTGTATTCGTCATAATCATCAAAATCATATATATCAGCAGAAAATTTATAAGAGCAGTGGCAAAACTGCAACCTTTTTTTTTTTGTTTATAAAAAGAAAACAGCAACAATCGCGCCCTTTTTAGTTATAGAAACAGCAGAAAATTTAATTTGAATCGGCAGCAAAACAGAGTGAAAGACAACAGCCCTTTAGCGCAAAACATCATCAAAACAACAACAAAACAGTGTGAAAACAACCACATTATTTGAGTAAAACGGCAACAGCAAGACCAAGAAGAACAACAACAACAATAAGGTGTAAACAGTGGTCTTTTAGCGCGCAACAACAGCAAAACACGGAGTGAAAATAATACTTCTTTTTAGCGCGCAACGGCAGTGGAAGCAGCACGTTTACAACATAAAAATAGCGCTTCATTTTCGTAAAACAGCAATACGATTATTTCATAAAAACAGCAACTCATTACATAGAAATAAACCGCAACACAGCAACTCATTTTTAAGCAAACCGCAGCATTCTTATGTAGCAAACAGCAGCATTTTATTTTGAAAAACAGCAAGACAGCAACTCTTCACAGCATAAAAACAGCCCCCTCTTATTTTCAAAAGCAAGACAGCAACTTTGAACAATATAAGATAGCACACTATTCATCTTAAAAATAGAGCAGCGACCTGAAACACTGTCAAACAGCACACCATTTTAAATACAATTGTAACTTTGATTTCTTTGAAAACATCAAATCCAATTATCAACTCTACGAACCATTATCAATTCAATTCAATTCGATTCAATTTAATCATCACTTTATATTTTAGAAAAATACACTCTTTTCTTTTAGAAAATACCACATTTCAAATGGGGAAAACATCACATTTTAAGCTGAGGAAAAACAGTGTGAAAACAACCACATAACAGTGAGAGAACAGCACTAAACAGTGAGAAACAGCCACTCGCGCTTGGGGCGCGAGCGGGGCGCAACCTAGGCGCGATTGGACAGAAAAATCAGTTCACAGCGCAGTGCAGTTGCGCTTGGGGCGCGACTGCAGCGCAAACGGGGCGCGGTTTGACAGCAGACACGTAACGTGCAGAAAACTCAGAAAAACTCGGTATTTCACTCAATGATCACCTCATCAAACCTCTTTCACACGCCCTCAACATCAAGAACACGAATTTACACATAAACACATTAAGATTCGTTAAACAACAAATACAAAATTCATCCACAAATCATTCCATTCTTCAACCACTCATTAAACAACAAACATTAACAAATCATCAACAGCAAAACATCAATAAATCATCAACAACAATATGAATCATCAATTAACACAAGAACACTCAATTATCACATACATCTCAATTCAATTTACAAAACCCTACTACCCGTAAACCCATCATAAACCCATTATGGATGTTAAACCCACCCTTACAAAACCCAACAAGAACAAGAGCACTTAAACGAGATTGAGATCAATTATTGTAACACCCTAAAATTATTTAATTAATTTATTTAGTTAAGTAATTGGGGATTTTATTTAAATTATTTGATGTAATTTAATTAATTGAATTTATGTTAATATGCGTAGGAAGTATTAGAAAGTGGAGGTGCCAAACCAAATGGACTTGGGCCTAAGTGAGAAGCCCAAGCCCGTTATTCTTGTCATATGCGAAGGGTTAGTTTAGTTGGGGTCTAGGGTTGGTGGCCAATTCGCGAAATCAGAAGAGAAAACAGGAAAGAAAGAAAAGAGCGTGAGATAGAGAGAGAGGAAGGAGGCGGCCAAGAGGAGAAGGAGGAGAGGAATTCGAAGAGCAAAGAAGAGGGGGTCTCCGTTGTTGATGTGGATCTGTAGGTGACTGCATCCTAGGCATCGATTTCTTCTTGAAAAGGTTAGGGGAGCTCTATCACTCTATCTAATACATTCTATGATAGGTCCTAGATCTAAGGTTTCTACTAGATCCGTGACGCTCTTGATGTTCTTTGGCGTTCTTGATGTTCTTTGGCGTTCTTGATGTTTCTTGATGATTCTTTTGTGTTTTCTTGATGTTCTTGAATGTTAACTTCCTTCTATGTTCATTATAATGTGTTTTGCGAATTCGATTCATTGAGTGGTGTGATCTATTAAGTTGTCTTTATGGGTGGTGATATGCGCATATGTTGAGAATCCAAAATTGAGATCCGTGTGTTTGGCTTGTTTGTGGGTGTTGGGCGCCTAGAGCGCCATGATGGGGTTAGTGGTGTTGTTTGGTTTTAATTGAGTTTTGATAAAATTGAGTTTTAGTGTTTTTGAATGAGAAAAGTGTTTTTCTTAGTTGCTGGAAAAATGGAGTTTTTACACTTTAAAATTTGTTAAGAAACCAATTTTTAGTGTTGAAGAATTGTTAAACAGAATTCTGGGTGTTGCTGCTGATTTCTGGGCGCTGGGCGCCTGGGCTGGGCGCTGGGCGCCTGGGCTGGGCGCTGGGCGCCTGTGACTTGTTGTGCTGCGCGCGTTGTTGCGCCTGGGCGCTAGGCGCCCGTGTCTGTTTGTGTTGCGCTGCGTTGCGCGCTGTTCCCCTGGGCGCATGGCGCCCGTGTCTGTGTTGCGTTGTGCGCGCCTGGGCGCTGGGCGCCTGTGGCGCTGTGTTGCGTTGTGTTGTGCGCGCCTGGGCGCTGGGTGCCTGTGTTGCCTGGGCGCCTAAGGCGCCTGTTCCCTGGATGTTGCCTGATTTTTCCAAAAATTATTTTTATCATAACTTTCGACTCAGACGTCCGTTTTGAACGATTCAAAAAGTGTCGTGAAGCTTTTTTCGTTGTCCATCTATGGGTCTAATTTTTAAAATGAAAAATTGTTATTTTCTGATTGTTTGTGGGCGCCCAAGTGGCCGTCCCTGGTGATCGTCCCAGTGACACTGAAAGATGATACGAAGTTCTTTAAAAATCTCTTTTGGTGTATAAACAACAGTTTTAGCGAAGTAATGTCAAAAATGATGATTTTGACGATGATGCTCTCGGGGCTAGTTAAAAGACTGTTTTGCCCTTAGTGGCTAATTATTATTATTTATGATGTATAAAAGACTGTTTTGCCCCTAGTGGCCAAAGTTAATAGTAATGATGTGTAAATGACGAGGATGCCCTTGGTGGTTAGTCAAATGACGTTTTTGCCCCCAGTGGCTAATGTTGAGTTGAATGATGTTTATGTGTAAGTGACATTTGGGGCCTGAGTGGCTAAGTGATGTTAAGGCCTAAAAGGCTAAGTGACGTTATTTGTGTGAGAATTATGAAATGACAGGTGCTGTGCCTTTATTCGGCAAACCGGTAAGTGACGGGTCACATAGTTGACCATGAATTGAGTAATTGTGTATTTGTGTATTGTGAGTGGTGCATGTCATAGCGTCTCATGCCCATATGCATAATCCCAATGATGTTTTGAGGCCTGAGTGGCTAAGTGATGATAAGGCCTGAGTGGCTAAGCGACGTTTTGTGAAAAGGTACCTTCATGCATATACCCGCGAGTGGGTTGCATTTCATAAATCTACATGACATGAAATGAGTTATTGTAAATGATGTAAGAGATGACTATGATGTGAGTATTTGGTGTTTTGAATGCTGATTGTTCTAGTGCGTAGCCTAGGATTAGTGCTTATCATATTTTCTATTATATAGACTTAAATGATGCTCACCCTTTCCTGTTTGAATGTTACCCCCGTGTTGGTAACGTGCAGGTGATTCCCAGTGAAGGTATTAGCTTCACTTTTGAGTCGAGTCGTCATGCTCTGATACGTAGCACTCAGGGGGGGGGGGGGGGGAAACGAACTCGGCATTTATTTAATGATTTTTGGTTGTTATGTCCATGTGGGCTATTTGGTTATGTTTTATTATTTCCGCTGCGTAGTCGGTTGTGTTATGTTGAGTTTTATAAGTGACGTTGAGATGAGATTGGAGATTTCTTTATTTGTGATGTGCTACGCGAATGCATGAGAATTGAGTTGAACTGTTTTTCAAAACTGCTAAGCGACGGTTTATTGAAGTATGTGTAACATTCCCTATGAATGAGATTTTTAAACTCTGATTTTTATAAACAAAGTAACGGGTAGAAAGGGGTGTTACAATTATCATCCTAGAGAAAACACGTAAAGCAGTCAGGCATTCTTTAGACACATAACTTTTTAGAATTTGAGAGTCAACAAACACGAAATCATAGTAGAGCGAGAAAACTACTTTCAGATAGCACACCATAATTAAATCAGCAGTTCCCGCTATTTAAGCTCTAGTTTTATAACTTAATAATGATCGAAGCATATGCGGCCTGACACTATAGCCATGCAAAGATGGCAATTTGAACACCAACGCATTTTCTCTAACTTTATTTTCCCACTTCCTGAGTTTTGCTATATTTCAAGGGAATTTAAATAGAACATGTAAATTTGCCGAGGCAATCATTGACATACCATAGAGTAAAATTATGACGCAAGTACAAAACTCTCTTAGAGTCTAACCGTTATCTGGTTCTACATATATCAAATGGATTAATCAACAAAATTCAATCACTTCATTAAATACAATTACTCAAATAAATGCAACATGTTGGTGAAAGTACCACTTAACATTTAAAATATCGCAACATATGGTAAGGAGTAGTAACTAAAAAATAACTAACATAGCAGTTACACAAAGTACTCAGAGCAAACACACACATAGCAGCAATAAAACAATAAGCAACACCATTCTCAACAATAGCAATCCTACCGTCTGGCCAATTCAGCTAATCACTGCAACACAAATCATGGTTAGAACGAGTACCAAGACTCGAGAGATAACTAGACTCGACACTGGACAACTTGGCCGGACAGACCGAACTGCTCTGATACCACTTATGTAACACCCCTTTTCTACCCTTATATTACACGTCATTTATCAGAGTAATTCTCTTTCAAAAATATTATTTTAATTGATAGAAAAGAAATGCTACAACTTCATTAAAGCAAACTCATCATTTGCACTGTTCAAATTTGTGCAACAAACATCCGTCATGAAAAATCAAGTCCTCGAAAATCCCATCACAGCGGAATAAACAACAACTCACTGATAACTCTCAAAACGCGTCTCAATTTATCGATAAAATCATTAAACAACCAATCAAATAATTTATCAAGTTTCACCCATGCCCCCTAGGTGTTACAGTATCAGAGAGCGACACAAAATACATCCCAAGAACTAATGAGGAAGGCAGCAGATCCTTCACTCGCGGTTACCTGCAGCGTTGCCACAATAGAGCAACATTCCAAGCAGAAGGGGTGAGAATTTCAATAAAACATAATCAAGCATAAACAGAGTAATATGAATAGTAAATCATACGACATCATCAATATCATCAAACTCATCATCAGAGAATATCAGTTCAAACACAATTAATTTCAAGGAATCACCGTCATGAAAGTGCATGTGAATGCAACCCCCTCCAGGGCATATGCATGATGGTACCATCTCGTCATAAAAAGCCGCTCAAGGCATATCATCATCAAAAGCCACTCAAGGCATATCATCATCAATAAGAGGCCGAAGCCTGTTCGTCATAGTATGCACATGCCATGAGACTCTATGAACGCATGTGCAACTCATCAAACACTCACCTGGAGTACTCATCATCATCATAAAACACTCATAGAGTGTATTCGTCATAATCATCAAAATCATATTGCAACATCATTATAGTTATACATACCATCATCAACATTAAGTATATATATATATATATATATATATATATATATATTTCAGTTATCTTTTAGCTTAGCGTGTTATAAAGTAGTAAACTGATTGACTATGGGATTACTCAGGTAACTGATACTACTTGCAACAGGCATTGGCCACATTTGCAAGACTCTCAGTGATGCCCTTGTAAATATGCCAGTGAAAGGAATTCTTACCTTAGTGGTAAACCACAGAGACTCATTTATATACACATAGCATCACAATTTTTCATCTGAGGAATCGTCACATTTTCAATTCGAGAAAACACCTCATTTTTAAGCTTAGACACCCCACATTTGAAAAAGAGGAGACATCACATTTTTAATAGTGGCAGCAACACCTTTTTATAAAGGAAACATCATAATTCAAGTTTGATATAACATCATAGTTTTAATTGGAAAAACTTCACATTTTAAATGAGGGAACATCACTTTTAATTTTAGAAAAACTCACATTTTAATAGTGGGAACGTCACTTTATTATTGGAAAAATGTCACATTTGAAAGTAGAGAAAATAGTGTGAAAACAGCAGGAACAACAGTGGAGAAAACAGTCATATTCACATCATGAATTCTTTTCCAATCATCACCAACCTCAAAACACGATTTGTTCATCACACAACTCATCAAAAGTTCATCAAGGAATCATCAAAATGTTCATCAAGAAATCATCAAAAATTCATCAAAACGACATCAAAACTCTTCGACAATATCAATTTCATCACAATATCAATTTCATCACAATATCAAAATAACATCAACAACATCGAAAGGGCATCAACAACATCAAAATAACATCAATGACATCAAAATAATATCGATAACATCAAAACCCCCAAAACCCCAATTACATACCCAATTATATTAAATCGAAACACTCACCCTTACCTTAGGTTTTCACGAAGACAAGAGATCACTACAAGTCACCTACGAAACAACAGCAACAATCCACGCGATCTACACTTCTTCTCTCCTTCTCACGATCGCAAGTTCTCTCTCTCTTAGATTGTAGGGAGATTAATTTTCGTTCTCACCACTTCTGGATTCTAACTCTGGAATTGCTCTCCTATCGAAGCCCTCTGCGATACGAGAAGAACGCAACAAACGGCGTCACAATCGGAGCTCCAGAGACAAAGATATGACAAAAAGAGTGAAAACGGATGCAGGAAAAAAATGCCCTAGCTGCGCAGAACGCAGTTTAAAACGCAGACTCGCGCGCGGCGCGCGAGTTACGCGCGAGTGGCGCGCGGAGAGGCAGAAACACCACCGCTCGTGCACTGCAGCTGTGCGCGGTGCGCGACTTACGCGCAAGTGGCGCGCGGATAGGCAGAAACTACAGCAGACTAATTTTCTTTCATTCTCTTGATTTTTTCACCCTTCCCACCACCAATCACCAAATGAAAACAACAATAATACGCTCAAAATTACCCACTAAACACCAAATCATCAAAGACAACATATTCTCGATTTTCTTCAATCGTTCTACCAATTCAATTAACACTAAATTTTTAATAAAATTGGGGCGTTACAATGGGCTTCACCTTTTCTTCTTCCTTTCTCTTCTGCTTTCCTCTTCTTCTTTCTCTTCTTTTCTCTTCTTTTCCTCTCTTCTTTTCTTCTGTTTCTCTTCTCTCTCTCGTGTACCTTTCTTTCTTTTAATTCTCTCACACTCACACACATATATATTTATTAATATATAAGTGGTAACGTGGTCCAATTACCATATTGATCTAAATCTCTTATTTCGATTCCAAAACTTCCTTGATCCGTATTATTCGGTTAACGATCCTGTGACAGCCAATAACTAATTTTAGCACTCAATAATTTTTCCAATTAAGTACCAAATTAATTCAAAGCGATGCGGTATGCAAGAGGCCCAACTCGCTCGATAATTTGGAAAGGTCCAATATACCGAGGACTGAGTTTCTCCACCCGTAATGCCCTACCTTTGCCAATTGTTGGTGACAACCTCAAAAACACGTGATCGCCCCATTCAAACTCTAACGGCCTTCTCCTTTTGTCGGCATAACTCTTTTGCCTACTCTGAGCAGCTTTCATTCTTTCCCTGATCTGGCGGATCCTTTCAGTAGTGTCATGAATCATCTCGGGTCCTAACAATCGGTTCTCACCGACTTCCCACCAACACAATGGAGTTCTACATTTCCTACCGTACAAAGCTTCAAAAGGTGCCATTCCGATACTGGAATGATAACTGTTATTGTAAGAGAATTCCACCAATGGAAGATGATCCTCCCATTTCTTTCCGTTATCGAGTACTGAAGCCCTAAGCATATCCTCTAATGTCTGGATAGTTCTCTTGGTTTGACCATCTGTCTGCGGGTGATAAGCGGTGCTAAGAAGTACTTTAGTTCCCAATGCTTCATTCAGAGCTTTCCAAAATCGAGAAGTGAATTTCGGATCTCGATCCGACACTATACTGGTAGGAACCCCATGTAACCTTACTATGTTCTTCAAATACACCTCAGCTAACTTGGATACTTTACAGCTCGAACGAACTGGAATAAAATGAGCTGATTTGGTTAACCGATCCACAACTACTTATATGGAGTCGTTACCGGCTTGAGACCTTGGCAACGCCATTACAAAATCCATAGAAATGTCTTCCCACTTCCATACTGGCACGTCTAGTGACTGTAACAGACCAGCAGGCTTCTGATGTTCTATCGTAACTTTTTGACAAGTTAAGCATTGTGATACGAATTCAGCAATTTCTAACTTCATTCCCGACCACCAGTACATCTGTTTTAAATCTCTATACATCTTGGTGGACCCAGGATGTACGGAAAATAAACTTCGGTGTGCTACTTCTAGTACTTGCCTTTTAATACCCTCATCGTCGGGCACACAGATCCTGCCGTTGAAACAAATAACCCCGTCACTATCTTCAGTAAAATCTGGCAACACTTTCTGTGATTGTAGTTTCACATCATCTTCCTGTGCTAAGCGAATAGAATCTCTTATGGAACTAGAGATGCTCATGTGGCTCAACAATAACCGATTCCTTTTTGGCTTTGAATCCAAATTTAAGTCCCTGAAAGACTCCCACAATTCCATTTCATGTATAATTAACTCTGCTATATGAATGGATTTCCTACTTAGTGCATCGGCTACAACATTAGCCTTTCCCGGATGATACTTCAATTCGACGTCATAATCCTTCAAAAACTCCACCCATCTTCTCTGCCTGTTATTCAGCTCCTTCTGATCAAACAAATATTTCAAGCTTTTATGTTCACTAAAGACTTCGAAACGAGACCCATATAGGTAATGTCTCCAAATCTTCAGTGCGTACACAATAGCTGCCAACTCCAAATCATGAGTCGGATAATTCTCTTCACGAGTCTTCAATTGCCTGGAGGCATAAGCTACAACTTGTTGGTTCTGCATGAGAACACATCCCAAACCCTTTCCAGAAGCATCACTGTAAATTTGAAAATCCAAAGACTGATCTTGAAGAATTAGGATCAGAGCAGAAGTCAACCTAACTTTCAATTCTTGAAAACATTCCTCACAATCGGCAGTCCATATAAACGGTTGGGACTTACGAGTTAACCGAGTAAGTGGAAGAACCAATTGTGAAAAACCTTGAATAAACCTCCTGTAATAACCAGCTAGACCCAAGAAACTTCTTATTTTAGTGACAGATGTTGGTCGTTCCCAGTTCAACACCGCTTCCACCTTACTGGGATCCACCGCAACTCCCGATTGGGAAATCACGTGTCCCAAAAACTTCACTTCCGGCATCCAGAAGTCACACTTCGATGGCTTGGCATACAATTTCTTTTCTCGGAGTACGTTCAGAACAATGCGGAGATGTTGAACATGGTCCTCAATGGTCTTAGAGTACACCAAGATATCATCAATAAAAACTACTACAAACTGATCGAGGTACGTGTGAAAGACTCGGTTCATGTAATCCATGAATACAGCTGGAGCATTAGGCAAACCGAAGGGCATCACTACGAACTCGTAATGTCCATACCTAGTACGGAAAGCCGTCTTCGGAATATCTAAGGCTCTTACCTTTATTTGATGATAGCCCGACCTCACATCAATTTTTGAAAATACCACTGCACCTCGAAGTTGGTCAAGAAAATCGTCTATCCTTGGCAATGGATATTTGTTCTTAATCGTCACCTTGTTGAGTTGACGGTAGTCAATACACAATCTCATGCTTCCGTCCTTCTTAACTAGCAACACCGGAGCACCCCATGGAGAGGCACTCGGTCGGATAAACCTTTTCGATATCAATTCTTCAAGTTGAGACTTCAGTTCCTTTAATTCTAATGGAGACATTCTATAAGGAGCAATAGAGATTGATCATGTACCAGGAATCAATTCTATTGAGAATTCTACCTCTCGGTCAGGAGGTAAGGATGAAACTTCTTCTGGAAAGACATCTAGAAATTCATTTACCACTTGCACAGATGACAAATCTAAACCCGTTTCAGTAGATGCAGACAACATAATAAGAATAGCTTCCGCACCTTGGAATAATGACTGGCTTGCTTCGGTGTAAGAGATCGTTGCTTCAAAATCTGCCCGTGTCAATCCTACGGATTCGGAGGCGAAGCTAATGGTTCGGTCGGCACAGTTGATTGTTACATGATTTTCAGCCATCCAATTCATACCCAGAACAATGTCCATACTTCTCATAGGCAAGCAGATAAATTTCACAACAAATTGTCTGTCCCCTATGACAAGTAGGCAATTTTCACACAATGATTGGCTCTGGACACGACCCTTGGCAGCAGTTAAAATAATTATCGGTTCGGATAGCTCAGATAATGCCAATCCCACCCGATTTACACATGCTTGTGATATAAAACAATGAGTTGCACCGGAATCATATAAAATATTGACTGAGTTATTAAAAAGAGATCCCGTACCCCTCAGAAGATTATCAGTAGGTGTGATGGTTCGAGCATCCAATGTTTTGATTCTCCCCTGCTTAGGAGCATTTGGTGCTCCTTGAAAGCTTTTCTTTGCTGGGCATTGATTTGCATAGTGACCCTCTTCATTACAGACATAGCATCGATTGGATCTTTGCTGACAATCCCCAATGTGATACCTTCCACACTTCGTTCAATTTCTGCTCTTTGATGAATCGAAGGATTGCACCTGTTTCCCTTTATAATTTCTCCCCTTGAATTGCCTGTTTGGAGTAGAAGATTCAGTCACCTTCTTCTTACCCTTCCAGTAATCTTTCCTTTCAGCATACATTTTCCTCAGATCCTCCTCAGCAACATATGCTTGTTGAACTAAAGCAGGATAATTAGTCAGAGTGTAAGAACTGAGGCCTTGGCTCACATCAGCTCGAAGACCTTCTTTGAACATTTGCATCTTCCACATATCATTTGGGGCATACCTCCCCAACTCATAGAACTGAGACAGTCTTTCAAATTTCGCAGCATATTCCCCAACTGACAAATCTCCTTGTTTGAGATTCACAAACTCTGCTTGCTTGCTTAGTTTCTTCACTGAAGGGAAATATTGCTTCATAAACAATTCCTTGAAGATGTCCCAAGTGAGGGGAGTTCCTTGGAGTTCCATCATTTGCCTTGCATTACACCACCAGGTGTGGGCATCTTCAATGAGCACATTGGCCGCACATGTTACCTTCTCTTCTTCCCCGCATTGCAATGTTTGAAAAATTTTCTCCATTGAATCAATCTAATAATAGGCAGTCATTGGATCCGGTCCACCCTTGTAAGTCGTGGGCTTCATCTTTTGAAATTGGAAATATGTCCGGTTAGGATCTTCTTGATGAGGTTGGAAGTTGGGCTGTAGCAGACCAATTTGGTCATGCTGCATTTGCAACATATCCTGCATCATCTTTTGTAGATTCTCAATGACATTCTGCATCCATTCTAAGTTTGGATCAACAGGAGGAGGGACGCCTCTACCTCTTCTGGCCATGATTCTGCGAAATATGCACAAAGTATTAAGTTGATCAAGCTCAATGTCTAATAGCATACTAAGAAAATCACAACTGAAGAAAGCAAAGACCCTAAAAACTAAGTCCGACTAGGTCGAACCGCTCTGATACCAACTGTAACACCCCGGTTGTAACATCCCCAAAATAATTAATAGAATTATTTGGATGTTAACCCAATTGAATTGTTTTAGTACCCGACTGGTAAATTTATTGAGTTCTAAAATTATTTATCGGTTGTCATCGGATCGTTAACCGTATAATACGGGTCAAGGAAGTTTTGGAATTGAAATAAGAGATTTAGATCAATATGGTAATTGGATCACGTTACCACGTATATATTAATAAATATATATATGTATGCGTGAATGTGTGTGTGAGTGAAGAGAAGAAAAGAATTAATTAAAAGAAAGGAAGAAAAGAAAGAAAGCAGCGAAAGAAGAGAAACAGAGAGGGAAAGGAGAGAAAAGAAAAGAAAAGAGAAAGAAAGGGTGAGGAAGAAGAAGAGGAAAAAGGGGAAAGTTAGGCTCATCAAAACGACTTCCTTCCAACACGAAAAATGCTCAGCGTTACTTCCTCTTCGATTTGGTACCAAGATCTTCATCATCAACTCACTCTCTCTCACTTTGCCATTTTCGAATTTGAGAGGAAAAATTGGAGTTTTGATGGTTGTAGCTCAAGGGAAAGCTTTGGATGGTGTTTGGGAGCGAGCTCAAGGTGGATTGCGCAAATATTGAAGTCCGATTTGGGGTTTGTGAAGAATCAAGAGGTTAGGGTGCAAATTGGGGTTTTTGTGAATAGTGGCTTGAGGTTGAAGATGATGAATAGTGTCCATGGAGGATTTCGAGGAATTCGGCATTTCGGTCAAAAAGAGGTTTCGCGATCGAGTGGAAAGCTTTGGAAGCGGATTGAGCTTCATCGGAACGGAAAGTTTATGCGGGGAACGTTCGTGTGGCTACTCGGTGAATTCGGCTCGATCGTGGTTCACGCTTCAAGGGTGAGTTTTACTCACGTTTAGGTCTTTAAATTAATAAACTTAACTTGTGAAATGTGTTTCGGTTTTGGTTCGTTGTCAAAACAGTATTTTGTACGAAAATCACGTTTTATGTCCAATTGGTTTTTGGATTGTTTGATTGATGATCATTGTGGTTTGAATATGTTTTTGGACTGTTTTTATGTTGGGACTGGACTGGAACAGGTATCGGAATTGGTCGGAACGACGAAAAATGCGAAAACGGGGTAAAATACAATGCTGTCAAAAGCGCACGACCCGTGCGTCCCAGGCGCACGAGCCGTGCGTGTCACTCTGTTTCTGTTTTCAAAAATGCATTACAGGGCGCACGACCCGTGTGTATGGGCGCACGAACCGTGCGCCGTGTTCTGCCCAAATTTTCCAAATTTGCCCGAAATGATCCCGATCGATTCCAATCCTCTTCTAATCCTTTCCTAACCCTTCTATAATGATATTAGGCTTATAATGCCATGATTTTGGGTATGTTTCAAAGGGATTTTATAAAATACTTTTGAAGATGAAATTGTTTCGAAAAGTCGAACAATAGTACACGTGTGCGGATGTATTTTATTAATAATTAAGCAGACTATGAGTCCTACGTGGTATGGTATGACTGACGCGGGATGATTATTATTTATTCGTTTAAACCGGTCTACGATTCACGATATATATATTATATCGACTATAGGAAACGGCCCAATGCGGGTATTATGTTCGATTAACGGTCAAAAGTAGATGGACTAACTGTTCATTGAGTATGGGTGAACTAACAGGTCATCGAGTGTAGATATATTTAATATATATCGGGTTTGGGTGACGACCCATGTTGACATACTAGGAGGGGCAGTCATGATCCCCAACCCTAGGCTCTGAGGCCAATAGCGGAACTGTTATTGGTAAGGGGTTCGTCGGGATTAGCCTCGGGGCAGTCGGTGGTGTGTCAAAGAGTATTGAGTAACGTTCGCCGGGATTATCCTCGGGGCAGTCGGTGGTACGTTACCATGATTTTGTAGTGTGGTTCGCCGGGATTAGCCTCGGGGCAGTCGGTGACGCATTGAGTTATAGCAGATCCGCCGGGATTAGTCTCGGGGCAGTCGATGGAATGCTATGTGTAAAATAATACGATTCATCCGGAGTTAGCGTTCGCGCAGTCGATGCCGTGTTGAATTATCAATGTTTTAAAACTGGACCGAGAGCGCTAGTACGGGTCTCGGTAGAACTCACTGAGATTGTATCTCATTGTTTATATGTTGTTGTTTTACAGATAAACAGGGAAAGTGGAGATCCAAGAGGCACGAGTAGGTGGTACTCAGATGGTTGCTGAAGACTTAGCTTTATGCTTAAGTATATCTTCCCTTGTTATCTGTGTATCTTTAAGTCATTTTGTTTTTAGCGTTATGTTTTTATTTCCGCTTTCTTGTGCGATATTGAACACTGTATTTCACTGATGGTTTATGGTCTTATTTATGTTTAAGACTGTCTTGTTGTTGTTCAGTGAAAATTTTATAGTGGTGTTCAGTATTGGAACAGGAAATGTATTTCTGATGTTTTAGGGATGGTGCACTTGGGTATTTTTACTCGATAAAAATACCGGGGTGTTACAGTTGGTATCAGAGCAGTTCGACCTAATCGGACTTAGTTTAGGGTTGAGTCGATTCCTTGTTTGTCCTGGTTGTGATTACACTTGTGATGCTAAGAGACATTGAGCCTGATCAACTTAATACTTAGTGCATCATAAGCGGAATTATGGTAGGATGATCAAGACGCAGTCCTCAACCAAAATCGGAATCTCCAACCGGTGCATCCTCAGGAAAGGTGACATAACGGTGGAAGTATACACCGCTAAGTTTGAGAAGTTGTCTCAGTTTTACCAAGTGGTAAAGTAAGCTCCGGATGACGAATGGAGAATGCAGATGTATAAGAAGGGCCTTAGTGCTTTTATGACTTGGGGTCTCAGTTCTTATACTATTACCAAATATGTTGCCTTGGTACAATCAGCCTATGTCGCCGAGGATGATCTCATAGGATGTATGGGAAAGGAAAGAAGGTAGTTTAATTATCAACTCCGAATGCAAAGTCCTAAGATAATTTCATCAAAGGGAAAGCAGATTCAATTTTCTTATTCTTCAAAGGTCAGAAGATGTTCTAACTATGGAAGACATCACCAGGGTGATCGTCAGCACAGATCAATCAGTGCTGTTATTGTAATGTAGAAGGTCACTATACAAATAGGTGTCCTGCAAGGAAGAGTTCCAAGGAGTTACAAGCAGCTCCAAGGCAAGGATGCGTCAACACTTTGGATGCTCAGACAGTTACAACTGCTGACAAGTTACTGAGGGGGTATGGAATCAGTTTTCAATAACTCCGTCAGTATATTATACGATTCGGGTGCAACCCATTGTCTTATAGCACAAGCATGTGTCGATCGGTTTAAATTAGCATTGTCTCCACTATCAGAGCCGATAACTATCTTAACTGCGGCTAAGGGTCGTGTCCAGACCCAATCTTTGTGTCAGAATTGTCTACGTGTTATAGGAGACAGAAATTTCGTAGAAGGATTATTTGTTTGCCTATGAGAAGTGTGGACACCATTTTGGGTATGAATTGGATGACTGCAAATCATGTTGCAATCGACTGTGTTAATCGCTGTCACCTTCGCTGCAGAATCAGTTGAATTGTCTAGGACAAATTCTGAAGCGGTTACCTAGTTCACCTTAGACGGTCAATCTTCATTTCAAGGTGCGGAAGCACATGTTAGTATGTTATCTGCATCCACTGAAACTAGTTTAGATTTGGCGAACATTCAGGTTGTGAATAACTTTCTGGATGTTTTCACGGTGAAGTTTCTTATTAACCTCCAGAGCGAGAGGTAGAGTTTACTGTAGAATTGGTTCCTGGCACGGGATCAATACCTATTGTTTCTTATTGAATGTGTCTTTCGAATTAAAGGAAATGGAGTCTCAACTTGAAGAGTCGATGTTAAAGAAATTCATTTGACCGAGTGCTTCTCTAAGGAGTGCTCTGGAGTGGTTAGTCGAAAGGAAAAATGGTAGCATGAGATTGTGCATCGATTATCGACAACTCAACAAAGTGAAGATCAAGAACGAATATCCTTTGCCAAGGATACACGAATTGCTGGATCAACTTCGAGGTGCCGTGGTGTTTTCAAAATTGATCAGAGGTCAGGTTATCATAAATTAAACGTTAGAGCCTTAGATATCCCGAAGACAGCTTTCCGTACTAGGTATGGACATTATGTGTTTGTAGTGATGCCCTTCGGTTTGACTAATGCTCCAGCGATATTCATGGATTACCTGAACCGAGTTTTTCCTCAAGTACCTAGATCAATTTGTGGTCGTTTTCATTGATGGTATCTTGATGTGCTCGAAGACCATTGAGGAGCATGTCCAACATCTCCGCATTGTTCTGGAAGTACTCCGAGAAAATAAGTTGTACTTGAAACCTTCGAAGTGTGATTTTTGGGTGTCAGAGGTAAAGTCTTTAGGACATGTGATTTCCCAAGTCGGAAGTTTCTGTAGATCCCAGTAAGAAGGAAGAGGTGTTGAATGGGAGTGACCGACATCAGTCACAGAGATCAGAAGTTTCTTGGGTCTAGCTGGTTACTACAGGAGGTTTCTTCAAGAATTCTCTACAATTGGTTCTTTCACTTACTCGGTTAACTCGAAAGGGTCAACCGTTTACGTGGGATGCCGATTGTGAAGAATGTTTTCAAGAGTTGAAGATTTTGACGTCTGCTCCAATCCTGATTCTTCCGGATCCGTCATTGGAATTTTAAATTTTCGGTGACGCTTCTGGAAAGGGTTTGGGATGTGTTCTCATGCAGAATCATCAAGTGGTAGCTTATGCGTCCAGACAGTTGAAGATCCATGAGGAGAATTATCTAGCTTATGTTTTGGAGTTGGCAGCTATTGTGTATGCATCGAAGATTTGGAGACATTACCTGTATGGGTCTCGTTTCGAAATCTTTAGTGATCACAAGAGTTTAAAGTATCTGTTTGATCAGAAAGAACAGAATAACAGGCAAAGAAGATGGGTAGAATTTCAGAAGGATTAAGACTTCGAGTTGAAGTATCATCCAGGAAATGCCAATGTTGTAGCAGATGCGCTGATTAGGAAATCCACTCACATGGCAGAGTTAATGACGCAAGGAATGGAATTGTTAGAGTCTTTTAGATCTAAGTTGGGGTACATCCATAGGTTTCCACTTTGGTGGCGAGGTATTAGTTTGTTAACCTCTCCTTGGTGAAGGTTAACAATGAGATTGTCTTACGAGATTCCGTTTGACAAGATGAACGTGAATACGAATATGTAAGTGAGGTAACTGTGGACTGTTTTTCACATTGCGATTAACCACCAAAGGATTAAGTGATGGATCTGCTTGCAAGAGTCTGAAATTTCTGAAGTGAAGCTCGGCGTGCGGTATGGTAGTTTTGAAAAATCATTTTTCGAAAACCTGCATGCTAAAGTTAATTTTGGGAACGAATCAAGAGGTTAATAAAATCTGATTGAGGAAGAAAATCCTAGGAGGATTACTTAGGTTGAGGGGAAGCTCTCAACGCTATTGACTAATTTGGAAAGGAATCGGGTGCGTCGTTAGTAAAAACCTCGTGATGAAGTTGCAATAGAGGAGAAAGAGTTCTGAGTTTTGTTTGATCGTTGTTCTGAGAACAACTGAGGTGATTTTCATTGTTTTCAAATTTATTTGATGTCCCCACGGCTTATTTCTACGTTTAAGGTCAAAGCTTTTAGTAAAATCCTCATTTCATCTTTTTGAAAAGCTTTATCTCGAAATCTTGGGGGCGAGTCAAGAAGTTTCACGAATGACTTTCCGTCACAATTGTCAACGTGTACGGGAACTGTTAAGGATTTTATAATATTTGATGAGAGCGTGTTTACACCCTTCGAGAAAATCGTGTTTGTTTTACCTCTACCGAGGAGTACCAGTTTGTGGATCCCATTTTCAACATATATTTCTATCAAGTGTCTTGTATTAGACCCTTTGATATAGATTAATCAAAGTTGGGGAGCAAGTGAGGATAGTTTGAATGAAGCTTCGGAAGTGTTTTCAAATGCGATGCCGAGCTTATGTAGGCGAAAGAGGAGTTTCTCGTGTTGATTTGTAACAAGAGAGTCTGTACTATAACCTTGGGAGCATTCTAGGATAGTAGCGGATCATACTTAGAGATTGGTGTGCCAACTTGGGAAGAGTTTCTACACTCATTTCGCTAATTCAAGATTGTTTTTCATCAAATTGAGGTATTTCTGAGAATGTCGATTCTCGGTTAGTCGAATAAAGGACTCGACGAAATTTGAGAACAAAATTCTTTCAAGTTGGGGAGAATGTAACATCCCCAAAATAATTAATAGAATTATTTGGATGTTAACCCAATTGAATTGTTTTAGTACCCGACTGGTAAATTTATTGAGTTCTAAAATTATTTATCGGTTGTCATCGGATCGTTAACCGTATAATACGGGTCAAGGAAGTTTTGGAATTGAAATAAGAGATTTAGATCAATATGGTAATTGGATCACGTTACCACGTATATATTAATAAATATATATATGTATGCGTGAATGTGTGTGTGAGTGAAGAGAAGAAAAGAATTAATTAAAAGAAAGGAAGAAAAGAAAGAAAGCAGCGAGAGAAGAGAAACAGAGAGGGAAAGGAGAGAAAAGAAAAGAAAAGAGAAAGAAAGGGTGAGGAAGAAGAAGAGGAAAAAGGGGAAAGTTAGGCTCATCAAAACGACTTCCTTCCAACACGAAAAATGCTCAGCGTTACTTCCTCTTCGATTTGGTACCAAGATCTTCATCATCAACTCACTCTCTCTCACTTTGCCATTTTCGAATTTGAGAGGAAAAATTGGAGTTTTGATGGATGTAGCTCAAGGGAAAGCTTTGGATGGTGTTTGGGAGCGAGCTCAAGGTGGATTGCGCAAATATTGAAGTCCGATTTGGGGTTTGTGAAGAATCAAGAGGTTAGGGTGCAAATTGGGGTTTTTGTGAATAGTGGCTTGAGGTTGAAGATGATGAATAGTGTCCATGGAGGATTTCGAGGAATTCGGCATTTCGGTTAAAAAGAGGTTTCGCGATCGAGTGGAAAGCTTTGGAAGCGGATTGAGCGTCATCGGAACGGAAAGTTTATGCGGGGAACGTTCGTGTGGCTACTCGGTGAATTCGGCTCGATCGTGGTTCACGCTTCAAGAGTGAGTTTTACTCACGTTTAGGTCTTTAAATTAATAAACTTAACTTGTGAAATGTGTTTCGGTTTTGGTTCGTTGTTAAAACAGTATTTTGTACGAAAATCACGTTTTATGTCCAATTGGTTTTTGGATTGTTTGATTGATGATCATTGTGGTTTGAATATGTTTTTGGACTGTTTTTATGTTGGGACTGGACTGGAACAGGTATCGGAATTGGTCGGAACGACGAAAAATGTGAAAACGGGGTAAAATACAATGCTGTCAAAAGCGCACGAGCCGTGCGTCCCAGGCGCACGAGCCGTGCGTGTCACTCTGTTTCTGTTTTCAAAAATGCATTACAGGGCGCACGACCCGTGTGTATGGGCGCACGAAACGTGCGCTGTGTTCTGTCCAAATTTTCCAAATTTGCCTGAAATGATCCCGATCGATTCCAATCCTCTTCTAATCCTTTCCTAACCCTTCTATAATGATATTAGGCTTATAATGCCATGATTTTGGGTATGTTTCAAAGGGGTTTTATAAAATACTTTTGAAGATGAAATTGTTTCGAAAAGCCGAACAATAGTACACGTGTGCGGATGTATTTTATTAATAATTAAGCAGACTATGAGTCCTACGTGGTATGGTATGACTGACGCGGGATGATTATTATTTATTCGTTTAAACCGGTCTACGATTCACGATATATATATTATATCGAGTATAGGAAACGGCCCAATGCGGGTATTATGTTCGATTAACGGTCAAATGTAGATGGACTAACTGTTCATTGAGTATAGGTGAACTAACAGGTCATCGAGTGTAGATATATTTAATATATATCGGGTTTGGGTGACGACCCATGTTGACATACTAGGAGGGGCAGTCATGATCCCCTACCCTAGGCTCTGCGGCCAATAGCAGAACTGTTATTGGTAAGGGGTTCGTCGGGAATAGCCTCGGGGCAGTCGGTGGTGTGTCAAAGAGTATTGAGTAACGTTCGCCGGGATTAGCCTCGGGGCAGTCGGTGGTACGTTACTATGATTTTGTAGTGTGGTTCCCCGGGATTAGCCTCGGGGCAGTCGGTGACGCACGGAGTTATAGCAGATCCGCCGGGATTAGTCTCCGGGCAGTCGGTGGAATGCTATGTGTAAAATAATGCGATTCATCGGGAGTTAGCGTTCGCGCAGTCGATGCCGTGTTGAATTATCAATGTTTTAAAACTGGACCGAGAGCGCTAGTAGGGGCCTCGGTAGAACTCACTGAGATTGTATCTCATTGTTTATATGTTGTTGTTTTACAGATAAACAGGGAAAGTGGAGATCCAAGAGGCACGAGTAGGTGGTATTCAGATGGTTGCTGAAGACTTAGCTTTATGCTTAAGTATATCTTCCCTTGTTATCTGTGTATCTTTAAGTCATTTTGTTTTTAGCGTTATGTAATTATTTCCGCTTTCTTGTGCGATATTGAACACTGTATTTCACTGATGGTTTATGGTCTTATTTATGTTTAAGACTGTCTTGTTGTTGTTCAGTGAAAATTTTATAGTGGTGTTCAGTATTGGAAAAGGAAATGTATCTCTGATGTTTTAGGGGTGGTGCACTTGGGTATTTTTACTCGATAAAAATACCGGGGTGTTACACCGGTATTTTTATTTGTTAAAAAACACCCAAGTGTACCAACTATTTTTATCAGAGATAATATTTCCTGCTCAGACAATGAATACCATTATAAAATTTTTGCTGAAATATAACATAACCGTCTTATACACAAATAAGACCATACGGTACTCAGACCATAAACTGTCAACAACTATGGTAGTCAGAGTCATACAAGAAAGCGGAATGAAAGATAAAGTACTAGATACATAGAATCTTAGTACATGGACAACAAAAAGGAAATATAACAAGCATAAGGCTATGTCAACGGCAACCATCAGAGCTCAACAAAAAGGAAATATAACAAGCATAAGGCTACTGAGGTGATTTCCGCTGTCCCTGTGTCTCTGTAAAACAACAACATTTAAACAGTGAGATACAATCACAGTGAGTTCTACCGAGACCCCTACTAACGCTCTCGATCCAATTATGAAATGGTTTTAACTTTATACGGCACCGACTGCGCGAACGCTACATACCCGGTGAACCGCGTTATCTAACCTTTGACAGATCATCGACTGCGCGAACGCTACATACCCGATGAATCTGTTGCAACCAAGTACGACACCGACTGCACGAACGCTACATACCCGGTATACGTAGAACAAACAATTCACCACACCAATGACTGCGCGAACGCTACATACCCGGTGAACCACCTTACCAATAGTACTTTCCCTATTGCAAGAGGCCTAGGGTAGGGGTGCATGACTACCCCGCCTAGTATGTCTACATGGGTCGTCACCCAAACTCGATATAATATATATATATATATATATATATATATATATATATATATATCTACAATCATATGAACATTTAGTTCATTTAAATTATACTTTGCCACGTAGGACTCATAGTCCGCTTTGTTATCAATAAAACATATCCGCACACGTGTACTATTGTTCGGCTTTTCGAAAGAATTTTAACTTCAAAGGTATATTATAAAACTCTTTTGAAACATACCCAAAATCATGGCATTATAAGCCTAATATCATTATAGAAAGGTTAGGAAAGGATTAGGAAAGGATTGGAATCGAAACAGAATCATTTAGGTCACTTTCAAAAATTTGGACAGAACCATGCGCACGGATCGTGCTCCTGGGACGCACGGATCGTGCCCCTGGGACGCACGGATCGTGATCCCTGTTAAGCATTTTAAAAACTTGAAACCGAACCAGGCGCACGGATCGTTCCCCTGGGACGCACGGATCGTGCGCATTTGACAGCATTCCAAAAATAGCCATTTTCATGAAAATTCGCTTTCCGTTTAATCCGAAATTCGCTCCGATCGATTCCTAACTCGAAAACAGATCATACCAGGCAATATTCCAGTCCAATCAACATCAAACAATCAAGCAATTCAATCAAAAACTCAATCTAAACGGATTCTCATCCAAAAGCGATATTTTTCGAAATAACGGTTTTTGACTCAAAACTCTCGAAATCAACCGACGCAACAATTCATACCAAAACGGAATAAACCTAAACGTGAGTAAAACTCACCCTTGAAGCGAGAGCCGATATCGAACCGAATTTGCCGAGACTTGAAAAACTCTCGAACGGAACCCTATTTCACCAAACCGTTTCAAACTTCGATTCGAACTTCACAACCCGACCAATCCGCTCCTAGCTTCGATCCTAAACATAACCCAATCATCAATTTCATCATTTAATCCAAGATTTCAACAATTTTCTCCCTCAAAACCCCTAAAATTCGTAGCTCCATATATTGGGGAAAAACGGATGAAAACATACCAAGCTTTGGGGGTTTGGCAATGGAGGGTAGATGATGATGGTGCTGAAATTTGGAGGGATGGGCTTCACCTTTTCTTCTTCCTTTCTCTTATTCTTTCTCTTCTTTTCTCTTCTTTTCTTCTCTTCTTTTCTTCTGTTTCTCTTCTCTCTCTCGTGTACCTTTCTTTCTTTTAATTCTCTCACACTCACACACATATATATTTATTAATATATAAGTGGTAACGTGGTCCAATTACCATATTGATCTAAATCTCTTATTTCGATTCCAAAACTTCCTTGATCCGTATTATTCGGTTAACGATCTTGTGACAGCCAATAATTAATTTTAGCACTCAATAATTTTACCAATTAAGTACCAAATTAATTCAATTGGGTTAACATCCAAATAATTCGATTAATTATTTTGAGGATGTTACAAGTTGGAATGTCTTTCACTATGTTAATTCATAAAAACAAATTAATGTTATGTCTGATGCTATAGCATTGGGTGTTGTGGCGTTTGATGTGTGTCTTTTGGTCACTAATGTCAGTGTTTTATTACAAGGGCTTATGCCTAAGCTCTAAATAGGTTCACCCCTGTCTATTAAGCCCCCACAGTATTCACCCTATGAACTATGCTTTCCTATAAATGTACCTATATTTAGCTGATCAGTTCTAAAATAAGCATTCGAAGAAGTTTCATGCAAGGGTTAAAATACTAACATCAAACATTACATTAAAATTATTAAAATGTCATTATATAACTTCAAGCATCACAACTACAAGAGAGTCAGCTCATGATGAGCAACAACACAAGAAATAAAGGATAAAGAGGTTACCTAAAGCCATAAAACCAAAATCACAAAGAGAAGGAAAATACTCCAAATAATGTCAGCCTCCGCGACGCTACAGCACCATAATGACAGCCCCCGTGATGCTATAGCATCACTCACAGCACTTCAGAATTTCTACTTTCATTATGAGAGCTTGAACGAAAATGGAGTGTAAGAGAGTTATTTCTAACTTTGGTCTCTTCAGACCAGCAGCCCCATGATGAAGAAGAAGAAGATTGAGGTTTCTGTATAAAGAAAATAACTCCTAAAAAGGTACACAAGTCATCCCACCAACTCTTTTGTAGCAAGAGATGTTATAGCACTGGTAACTTGATGAACAGATGTAGCTACAATGCCCTCATTGCTGAACTCTTTTTATTTGCATTTTCTTTTTTTTTCTTTTTTTTTCTTTTTTTGTTTTTTTTTATACTTTGCAAGATTGGAACAGCTACAACATTTGTTTCAGGCAATTTGTAGCTAATTACAACATACATGACCATATGACAATACATTTGTGAGCCTATTGCACTGACCATCCTATGATCTTCATACCTAGCCTTAATATAATTGATTCACCCCCAAACATAGCTTCAAATGGTACTTTCAATTTTTGATAAAAACTTAAATCAACTTTGGTTAACCAGGAATAACTTCAGCATCAGATCATCCCTAGCTAACTAAGTTGTGAAGTACCTAATTCACCCCCCCTCTTAGGCGCAATCTATACTCACATAAGTTCCTTCCTAAGCCTAGAGTTTTGAGTGTAGAAGCAGCAATAAACCCAGTCATTATTCAAACAAGACTACTCTACACATACACTTAGTCATCACTAAATTTAGCCCAGAAAGAAACAAATTCAATTACTGAAAAACTAGGAATTGCATCTGATCATGATTTCTAATCAACAAACACTCTTGATATTAACATTTGACATAGATAACATTAAACACATTTAAGGTCCTCTCCCCAAATTAAGACCTGGTAGTGTCTCCACTTCTCATGCAATTCTAATGGGAGGGGCCTTTTGGACACTACAATACTGAAATTAAAAACATTTAATACGACGGAACTTTGAAATCATACACAACTGCTGGATGCTATTAAAGATGTTACAGCATCCAAAAGGTTTACTTTAAAACAGAAAGCACCACACAACACAACACAACACAACGCACTAGAGGGAGAGAGTTACTTCTTAGTGACCCCTGACTTTAAACGCTTGCTTGCCCTGGTGGGCCCCTGGGCTTTTTGTCATACGCTCTTTGTTTCTTGTTTGGGGGTCCTTCTTTTTGTTCAACTTCTTGTGTTGCCGCAGTGGATGCAGCAGCATCAAGTTCTACCACTTCACAATTAAAGCTCACTTCACCAATGTAATTGAACAGTCCTGCAACATCAAAAATAGCAACAAAAACAACAAAGATTAGATTAAAAATCCTAGGCTGCCTCCCAGTAGCGCTTGTTTTAAGAGTCCTCAGCCAGACTAAGTCTTGTGGCAAATATCTTGCATAGACCTTTGGTGTATCCCTTTGGTGCTGTAGCATCAACCTTTTGCAAAAGAACTTCTTGCGTCGAATCTTTGGCCAATGGAGGATCTGCTATAGGAGGAGGGATCCAATCATATGTTTTTTCCATAACAGAATCAGGGTTCTCCACAACAAAATTATGCACCCTTGGCCTCTTTTTGGCCACCATTTTTGTTCTTATAGCTTTCTTTGGTGCTGCAGCAGATGATGCTGCACTGTCTTCTAACACAGATGTTGTAGCACCACATGTGATAGCATGCACTCTCTACACTTTAGTTTCCAATAGCCTTGGTGGTTGCTCTATGTCAGGTTGAGTTTGGGTGGATTTTTCTTTTGTGAGGCTGAGATAATTTTTGTTTTGGTGGGGGACGTTGCTTGGAAGATGGGGACTTGTGTCGAGCGGGCTGTAGGTTTGATGGTTTGACTTGAGGTGGGGTTGGATGAAGGGCTGGAATTGTGTGAAGTGGGCTTCTGTGATTGAGAATGTGTTTTAAGTGGTGAAAGTGTGGTGGAAAGGTTTGTTGTTGTACAAACTATATTTCCTAGCCGCAGTATCGACCAGAGGATTATAACTATGATTTCTCTGTTTCTTCGCTATGGCTTTCCTAACTCCTCCAAAGAGTGTTAGGATAGGTGAGAGGGACGCGTGGTGGACTATCTACTTGCGTAAAACATAAAAGTGCGGGAAAAAGGATATAAAATAAATACTTTGCGAAAACAAAAGTACATTGATTGATTACTGTGTGTCTTTTTTACAGAATATACTGTCTACTATATATATATATATATACACGAGCCTTTGTCAGTCACTACTACGAGCCTACAATTTCTCCCTGTTGGATTGACTAAGATAAACGCATCATATCGCTCCTAAGCTCTCGAAACACGGAGATATGCTCCACAACGTCACTAGCACGGGTAAGTTGAGTAAAACCGCTTCACTCCTATTTCCACGTTATTCTCATGTTGTTGACCTTATCTTCATCAACACTTATCTTGTCTTGAATACTTTCCCTCCAAGCAAGCCTCCTCGCCTCGGCCACCCTACATACTTTACCCTCGGCCATTAGCTCCTCAGTCGAGTTGACTTTTAGCCGACCTTTCCTCCAAGATCTCTAGTTTATCTTTAAACCTCTTAGTGTGAGCTCTCGTCATCAAAATTTGTGGAGGCCCTTTATCACACTCACCCTCTTTACACTTCCGGGGCTACGTCCTAGTCTCGATTACCTCTTCTTCCCTCGGCCAACAACTTAGCATATTTCAGGTGTCAATAAATTGATGTTGTCATTTAGATAAATAAAAAAATTTCATTCATAAATGGGTGCGTTAAATTTATATAGGCACAGTGTTATTCTTTTCTTGTTTTATACGTCCACCATCACTTTTATTGACTTTATGTACTATTTGTTTTAACAAAGACTTTATGTACTCATGTAGTAAGCTTATGGTTGGTTTGTTCCTTTATTCTTTTGTTAGGTCCTCTTTAAAACATTAGCGGTGCTTGTAACACCCCGGTAATTTTACTTAGTAAAAATACCCAAGTGTACCATCCCTAAAACATCAGAGATATTATTTCCTGCTCAGACACTGAATACTATTATGAATTTTTCGCTGAATAAAACAAAACAGTATTATGTACAAACAAGACCATACGGTACTCAGACCATAACCTGTCAGCAACTATAGTATTCAGCATCATACAAGAAAGCCGAAGTAAAACATAACACTAAAGCCATAGTTTTGTAGTACATAGATAACAAAAAGGAAATATAAACTTAAGCATAAGCTAAGTCATCTGCAACCAGTCCGAGCTCAACCCACTCGTGCCTCTGTAGTCCTCTCTTTCCCTGTTTCTCTGTAAAACAACAACATATAAACAATGAGATACAATCTCAGTGAGTTCTACCGAGACCTCTACTAACTCTCTCGGTTCAATTATGAGTTCCTTTTTAACTTAACACGACACCGACCGCAAAACACTGCTACTCCCGGTGAATCGAACAACACAACAAAGTACGGCACCGACTGCAAAACACTGCTACTCCCGGTGAATCGCACCACAATCTTTAACATAACACCGACTGCAAAACACTGCAAATCCCGGTGAACCCCCTTACCAATAGTACATTCTCCTATTGGCACGGAGCCTAGGGTAGGGGATCATGACTGCCCCGCCTAATATGTTCGAACAATGGGTCATCACCCAACTCGATATATAAACATATATCTACAATCATATGGACTCATTATTCATTTACACTCAGACCAATAGTTTGCATCATAAACAAAATCTACATTTTCTCTCTCGCATACTAATTCGCCACATTTCAACACAATTTACAATTCCAAAACAGTTCATTTTTACCTTAAAAATAGAATATTCAGTTAGGCCTCTGAATAAGCTTTCAAACGCATCTTAGAACACCTCAATCGGGTTCCCGGATCAAAAGTTATCGCGAAAAAAAAATCAGTGCACAATTGCTGAAAATTTACAAACCGTCGCGACGCGAAGCGATTCCTTCGCGACGCAAAAACTCTCAACCAAACTGTCGCTAAAAAATCAGCTGGTCGTGTAACACCCCTTTTCTACCCGGAAAATTTTTGACAAAAATCAGAGTTTTCGAAAACGTTTTTCAATACACCCACAAGGGATGCCACATTTTCACCGTTAAACATAACACGCCAATAATAAAATTTCACCATTAAAATAGTGCGACACATAGCACGTCATAACATCACCACGCAGCGGAATAAAAGTCAAGGTTCAATTGAATAATTATAACATCTCCATAAACTTCAAAAATTAGAATAATAGAGACACTAATAAAGCCTAGCGTTCATCCCCCCGAGTGCTACGTATCAGAGCGACGACACCCACTCTACTAGCGAAGGTAGACATGCCTTCACTCGCAATCACCTGCACGTTACCAGCATAGGGGTAACATTCAAACAGAAGGGGTGAGATATCTAACATTATAATAGCATATATGGTAGGCAATATGCTAGAGTTACGACAACTATATCTACCGCTTCACAACAACATCAGATTATAAATCACCAAGAATTATCACCAACATCATGAGTAATTATATGAGATGTAACCCACACCAACATGTATATGCATGTGGTACCAATCATCACCAACAAAATAGCCAATAAGGGCAACATCACCTGTATGAGCATCACCATCATCACCTATAGCTCCAAGGCCGAAGCCTTCATCACCAAAACAATGCATATGGAATGTATGAGACACCATGAACAATACACCAGAGACAATCAGCAACAATAGTCATCTATGTGACACAATCAACACCAATATCAACAAATGGTCATAGACCCATCACCTATCACCTTAGCCCATGAAATAGGCACATCACCTGTTACATCATCATCAATGACACCAACACCTATAGTACAGTCTATCAACGTGACCGTAATATCAACGACCACCGACACCAAAACACCAATAGATTTACAACATCGATGGCAACAACAATCTACAACACCGAGGACAACGACAATTTACGACACCAGGAACAATACCAATTTACAACAAACATCGACAGTTGTTTACAGCCAACAGCAACAATAGCCTTTAAAAACAGCAACATTTATTTTACAGTGAAAACAGCCTCATTTTCATAAAACAGCAACATTTATTTTACAGTAACATCAACGTCATTTTTAGAAAACAGCAACATCGTTTTTACAGCAACAGCAACTTCATTTTTAGAAGACAGCAACATTTGTTTGACTGTGACAGCAACATCATTTTTAGAAAAACAGCAACATTTGTTTACTGTGACAGCAACATCATTTTTAGAAAAACAGCAACATTTGCTTACTGTGACAGCAACATCAATTTTTAGAAAAACAGCAACATTTGTTCACTGTGACAGCAACATCAATTTTTAGAAAAACAGCACATTTGTTCACTGTGACAGCAACATCAATTTTTGGAAAAACAGCAACATTTGTTCACTGTGACAACAACATCAATTTTTAGAAAAACAGCAACATTTGTTCACTGTGACAGCAACATCAATTTTTAGAAAAACAGCACATTTGTTCAGTGTGACAGCAACATCAATTTTTGGAAAAACAGCAACATTTGTTCACTGTGACAGCAACATCAATTTTTAGAAAAACAGCAACTCTTGTTCACTGTGACAGCAACATCATTCAGCAGAAACTGGCGCCCAGCAACAGGGCGCCTAGCACAATAGCAACACAAACAGACTTGGCGCCCAGGAACAGGGAGCCTAGCACAACAGTGGCAACAACGGATTTGGCGCCCAGGAACAGGGCGCCTAGCACAACAACACAGAAACTGGCGCCCAGGAGCAGGGCGCCTAAATCAGCAACAACATCACAGAAACTAGCGCCCAAGAGCAGGGCGCCTAAGTCAGCGACAAGCACAGAAAATACTGGGCGCCTAGGGCGCCCTTCACAACAACAAAGAAACACACAACACAACACTGGGCGCCTAGGGCGCCACTTCCAGCAACCAGGACAGCAACACTGGACGCCTAAGGCGCCACTTCCTGCAAGAACACAACAGAACACCATGACTGGGCGCCTAGGGCGCCACATCCAGCAACAACAACACAGGAAAACAGTGGCTGGGCGCCTAGGGCACCACATTCAGGCTAGCCTACATAATTTTTTTTGTACGAACGCATCAATCATCAAACACCAAATTGCACCAAGTCCCAAACACCAAATTTTCACCATGATCAACCAATTACAACCATCATGCATACATTCTAACATCAATAAATCAACACCAACAAGATCAAAGGGACAACATAGGTCCTATCTCCCACATAACACCCATCATACACCCTATTATAAAGATAGAACCCACCCTTACCTTAGATTTGCCGAACACGAGATTTCCTTGCACGAAGACTCCAAAGAACCACAGCAACAAGAGCTCCTCTCCTCTTTCTCCTTGATGCGCGCCGTCCCCCTTCTCTCCTCTCTTCGAAACTTTCTTTCTTTCTTTTCTCCAAATGCGCTAATGCTCCAAAACCCTAGCTAAAGTTCTCCTACATGCGCATAGGCCCTTGGGCTCTTGGATCACGGGCCCCCGTCTACTACTCAGCTTAATTACTAAACACCACTCCCTGATTTAAATAAAACGTATATTATTTTTTTAATATAACTATACTAATAAGATACCTAAATAATTTAATTAAATAAATAATTAAATTATTTGGGCCTTAAAGGTCGCGACGCGATGGAGTGGTGGTCGCGACGCGATGGCCACCTGCTGGTGCAGGATTTTGGCGGTTTCTCGCGAAATTTTCTATTCCGCTCAATTCTGATCCTCGTTCCGATTGAAAACAGATCAAACAACCATAAAAACAGTCCCAAAAACTCATTGTAAACGAATTGTATCAAAATACGACGTATTTTCAAATAACGGTTTTTGCTCAAAATCTCTCGAAATCAATCAACGTAAAAATTATCGAAACACGAACACATCCTAAGCGTGAGTAAAACTCAGCCTTGAAGCGAGAGCCGACACTGAGACTTCAAAATCCCCAAATCGAACCCTATCAACACCAATCCGCTTCTAACTTCGATTCGAGCTTCAAATCGCGTTCAATCGCTCATGGCTTCGATCCTAAACATTATTCAAACATCAATTTCATCACACAACCCATGATTTCAACAAATCTCCATCAAAACCCTCCAAATTTCGTAGGTCCTTAAAAAGGGGGGGAAATGGAGGAGAAGCTTACCAAGTTCTTGGGTTTTGATGAGGGAGAGGAGATGATGAAGATGATGAAGTGTCGAACTTGGGGGCTGGATGTCCTTCTTCTTCTCTTCCTTTTTCCTCTTTTCTTCTTTTCTTCTCTTCTTTCTCTTCTCTTCTTTCTCTCCTTCGATCTCTTCTCCTTTCATCTTTCTTTATTTTCTTTTCTATCTATTAAGTGGTGATATGGTCAAATGACCATATTGCCCTTAATCTTTCATTTCCTCTCTAAATTACCCTTATTTCGTTTTATCGGTTTAACGTTCCTGAGACAACCAAATAAATAACTTTAGCACTCGATAATTACACAAATCAAGCACTAAAATAATTCATTTGGGTCTTCCTCCAAATAAATCGATTAATTATTTTGAGGATGTTACATTCTCCCCAACTTGAAAGAATTTTGTCCTCAAAATTTAACACAACGAACCTCATGAAAACAAATACGGATAGCGAGTCCGCATCTCATCCTCGAACTCCCATGTAGCTTCCTCAGCGAAGAAGCCATCCCAAACCACTTTGACAATGGGAATTGTCTTCGTCCGCAGCGTCCTCTCGCAACGTTCCATGATGTAATTTGGATGAGGTTGGAAGGACAAGTCCGGTCGAAGATCAATCGTTTCAAAATCTAACGGTTCGCTTGGATCGGGAATGTACTTCCGTAATTGAGACACATGGAATACGTCATGAAGATTTGACAATGGTGGAGGCAAAGCAATACGGTATGCTAGGGGCCCAACTCGCTCGATAATTTGGAAAGGTCGAATATACCGAGGACTGAGTTTCTTCACCCGTAATGCCCTACCTGTACCAAGTGTCGGGGAAAATCTCAAAAACACATGATCACCCGACTCATACTCTAACGGCCTTCTTCTTTTGTCGGCATAACTCTTTGGCCTACTCTGAGCAGCTTTCATTCTCTCCCTGATCTGACAGATCTTTTCAGTAGTTTCATGAATCATCTCCGGTCCTAACAATCGGTTCTCACCGACTTCCCACCAACACAATGGAGTTCTACATTTCCTCCCATACAAGGCTTCAAAAGGTGCTGTAACACCCCGGTATTTCTTTAACAAAGAAACACCTAAATATACAATTTGGTATAAATCAGAGTATAAAAATTCCTGTTCAGATATACATCTTTACAAGAAACAGCGGAAACTATAAAAATATAACATGATACAAGTTCGAGTCATAAGACCGAATACAGAGACTACATCAGAAGAATCCAAAACATAGATGGAAGATTACATCTCCAACTTCTCCTCGAGCCTGACGACTAACTTTGCCACCTGCTGTCCTTATAACCTGTTCTCTGTAAAAACAACAAATATGGATTGGGTGAGGCAACTTGTCTCAGTGAGTCCTACTGTGCCCCCTAACTAACACTCGGTTCAATTTATTAAACCGTTATCAAATATAGATAATTAGCTATCACAAGCTATAATCGAAATGCCACGCACTTCGTGAATTTATTTAACACGTACCGACTGCAATCCAGTGCTAATCCCGGTAATCGTGTGTTCAACTTAGCATAAACCGACTGCAATCCAGTGCTAATCCCGGTAACCCGAGAGTTGACCACGCCAAAACACATTCAGGGCCTAGGTAAGGGGTCATGACTACCCTCCCGAGTATGCTACTTGTCGGATCGTCACCCAACGCGATACATATGACAATACGTATCAATTCTGGAGAGTTAGATAATTTATATCTTCTTTTTCATTTTGATCACCAAAGGATCAGTCACATAAGATCATTAGATAATTTATATCTTTTCGATCACCAAAGGATCAATCACATAAGCTCATTAGATAATTTATATCTTTTCGATCACCAAAGGATCAATCACATAATAATTGGATAAACAATATCCATATCGATCTATAACCCGTTTAGATGAATTCAATAGTTAGACATCCGGCGTTATAATCATACACAATGACATATATAGTTATATATATATTTAGTCAATCCATCAGTCGGTGTACCCACACGTATACTAGGGTTTCGGTTTTTCAATCAAATAGGCTTTCAAAGCTCTTTTTCAAAACCATGAGTTGAACAAGTTCAAAATAGTGTTTTCAGTAAGGCAATATCCTTAAAATTTGTTGGGAAGAATATTAGAAGTGATTTGGGATCGAAAAGAGCGACGAAATGAGAAATCGGAGTCCGGTAACAGAACCTCACGCACGGTCCGTGCCCTGGGGCGCACGACCCGTGCTTGGTGCACTAAATTAAAATACCCATCTGCGAAGTGGGCGCACGGTTCATGCCCAGGGGCGCACGACCCGTGCGTCCGGTTCTGTTTCCCGATTCCAATCCGATTCTAATTCCGCTTTTCCGTTTCTCGCCCAAATCGAATTCTGATCGTAATCCAACCAGAAAATAGTTTTAATAAACCACATTCCAGACTATATTCCTGTGAAAGCGTTTAAGTCAAAATTTCGTAAATTGCTCAACATTTCAATAAAAACCGTAAAAACGCGATATTGCTCAGAAACGGTTTTCGGTTCCAAAATCTTTCGAAAACAGGATAAATGCCTTATAACTAAAAACCGACATATTTTCAGGACACACAAAAATATCCCTATGCCGTAATCACGAACACGCTCCGAATGCCTCCGTAACTGAACTCAACAACCAACACTCCTCTTGCTACTGACCTCCTCTCTGGTGGATAGAATTGACGTCTCGCGCGACTTGACAACTCGAATCCCAACTCCGACGAATCACATTTCCAGCTTCTTCTTTCGGTTTTCCAGCAACAGGATTCGGTTTTGCAACAGGCATAACTTGGTCAATCCGTGACCAAAACTATCCAAACCGGTGCTCATTGTGAAGGTAATTTCGTCTACTTTCAGATGGTCAAGGATTCACACGCATGCATCCAGTGGTTTGGGAGATATCACCAAGACAAGGTGACTGGTCCAGGACAGTGTTTGATTCTGAAACCGTAACTTGGGGACATGATATCTCCTTCATTTCTCCATGAAATCATACGGTTCTTGCGCCCAAAATGAAGATCTTTGTGTCTAGTTTCCAGAGGGACAAGAATCACGATCATCGGAGTAGTGTACAGTGAGATACGATGAAAACAATGAAGGTAGGTAAAACTAGTTTTACCCAGAATTTTGTTGAACTTGCATCTTCTTCATTTAAGCTTGAAGCTTCATCAATGGAGGATAGAGTTAGAGGGATATGTTGGTTCAGAATTTAGCATGGTTGTGTAGAGGAAGAAAAATGGAATGAAGTGGAAGGAAGCATACTTGCATGGATTGGGGTGTGGTGGTGATCTCCTTCTTCTCCCTTCACTCTCCCCTCTCTCCTCCCTTCTCTCCTTTCTCTTTCTTTTTTCTAAACTTCTGAAACTGATCAACAATGAGAGGAAACAGAAGTGATGGAGGTTTTGACCAGCTGAGGGGAAAGTTTAATGAGGGTGCAATTACCAAAGTGCCCTTATTCTAATTCTCTTTTAAAATCTTCTTCAAACTTAATCCCAATCAATCATGCAACTTTTCCTATCATTAACAATTTGATTAGTTAAATTACTTGCACTCTAATTGTTCATTTAAGTTATGACTAACCCACAATTAAACGTAGGGTAGGATTTTCTTTGGACTTTTCCTCGACTATTAATCCCCGAGACACGACCAATTATTCCCACAAATAATTACTCGGTCTTAGGCATCATAGTACGAGTCTTTAAAAATTAGGGATGTTACAGGTGCCATTCCGATACTGGAATGATAACTGTTGTTGTAAGCAAGTTCCACCAATGGAAGATGATCCTCCCATTTCTTTCCGTTATCAAGTACTGAAGCCCTAAGCATATCCTCTAATGTCTGGATTGTTCTCTCGGTTTGACCATCTGTCTGCGGGTGATAAGCGGTACTAAGAAGTACTTTAGTCCCCAATGCTTCATTCAGAGCTTTCCAAAATCTAGAAGTAAACTTCGGATCTCGATCCGACACAATACTGGTAGGAACCCCATGTAACCTCACTATGTTTTTCAGATACACCTCAGCTAATTTGGATACCTTACTGCTCGAACGAACTGGAATAAAATGAGCTGATTTAGTTAACCGATCCACAACTACCCAAATGGAGTCGTTGCCTGCTTGGGACCTTGGCAACGCCATTACAAAATCCATCGAAATGTCTTCCCATTTTCACACGGGTACTTCCAGCGGCCGTAACAGACCAGCAGGCTTTTGATGTTCTATCTTAACCTTTTGACAAGTTAAGCATTGTGACACAAATTCAGCAATCTCTAACTTCATTCCATGCCAGCAGTACATCTGCTTTAAATCTCTATACATCTTGGTGGACTCAGGATGTACAGAATACAAAACTTCGGTGTGCTTCTTCCAACACTTGCCTTTTAATTTCCCCATCATCGGGCACACAGATTCTACCCTTGAAACAAATCACTCCATCACTATCCGTGGTGAAATCTGGGAATACCTTTTTTGATCGTAGCTTCACATCAACTTCCTGTGTTAAGCGAATAGAGTCCCTTAAGGAACTAGAGATCCTCATATGGCTCAATACTAACCGGTTCCTCCTTGATCTTGCATTCAAATTTAAGTCTCTAAAAGATTCCAACAATTTCATTTCATGCATCATAAACACAGCCATTTGGATGGATTTCCTACTAAGAGCATCGGCCAGCACATTGGCTTTCCCTTGATGATACTTCAATTCAAAATCATAGTCCTTCAGAAACTCCACCCATCTCCTTTGCCCGTTGTTAAGCTCCTTCTGATCAAAAAGATATTTCAAACTCTTGTGATCACTAAAGACCTCGGAACGAGACCCATAGAGGTAATGTCTCCAAATCTTCAGCGCATACACAATAGCTGCCAATTCCAAATCATGAGTTGGGTAGTTCATTTGGTCTGCCGTTTGCACCTGTTTTCCTTTATAATTACCTCCCTTGCCTGAGTCATGCTTGGGACCCATTTGAGAACTAGATGGCCCAGTGCTCTTCCTATTCTAATGGAATGCCTTTCTGCTTGCATACAATCTTGACAAATCACTTTCGGCGATATAGGCTTGTTGTACCATGGCTGCATAGTTGGTCCTCGGAAAAGAACTAAGACTTTGAGCAATATCCTCTCTCAACCCATATTTGCACCTGTCAGTTTTCCATCGGTCGTTGGGAGAATATCCAGCTAAACCGAAGAATTGATATAACTCTTCAAATTTAGCCGGGTATTGGCCCACGGTCAAACCACCTTGTGTGTGAGCCAAAAACTCATTCTCTTTATCAAACCTCATAGCAGTGGGAAATAATTGTTCCAGAAAGGTTCTTCTGAAGTTCTTCCAAGTCTGGGGAGTTCCCATGGTCTCCATCATGGCTCTAGCATTCATCCACCAGTTATTGGCTTCTCACTTCAGCATATGGGATGCCAATCTCAGCTTATCTTCATCTGTCACTTGCATTGTCAGAAAAATCTTTTCAATGTCATCCAGCCAATGTTGTGCTTTCATGACATCAGGCCCACCTCTAAACTCGGAGGGTTTCATCTTCAAAAATTCTGTAAAGACCCTTCTTGGGTTCACTTGTGGCTCATGAGCTTCTTGCTACTGAGCATTTTTCTGCTGTGTCAGTTGTTGCGGATGCATAAGCATCATATCCTGCATCATTTTCTGTTGGTTCTCAATCACATTTTCCATCCAGTCGAAATGTGGATCAGCAAGAGGAGGGACGCCTCTACCTCTTCTGGCCATGATTCTGCGAAATATGCACAAAGTATTAAGTTGATCAAGCTCCATGTCTAATAGCATACTAAGAAAATCACGATTGAAGAAAGCAAAGACCCTAATAGCTAAGTCCGACTAGGTCGAACCGCTCTGATACCAACTGTAACACCCCGATATTTTTATTTAGTAAAAATACCCAAGTGTACCATCCCTAAAACATCAGAGATATTATTTCCTGCTCAGACACTGAATACTATTATGAATTTTTCGCTGAATAAAACAAAACAATCTTATGTACAAACAAGACCATACAGTACTCAGACCATAACCTGTCAGCAACTATAGTATTCAACATCATACAAGAAAGCGGAAGAAAAACATAACACTAAAGTCATAGTGTTGTAGTACATAGATAACAAAAAGGAAATATAAATTTAAGCATAAGCTAAGTCATCTGCAACCAGTCCGAGCTGAACCTACTTGTGCCTCTGTGGTCCTCTCTTTCCCTGTTTCTCTGTAAAACACCAACATATAAACAATGAGATACAATCTCAGTGAATTCTAGCGAGACCCCTACTAACTCTCTCAGTTCAATTATGAGTTCCTTTTTAACTTAACACGACACCGACTACAAAACACTGCTACTCCCGGTGAATCGCACAACAAAAAAAAGTACGGCACCGACTGCAAAACACTGCTACTCCCGGTGAATCGCACCACAATCTTTAACATAACACCGACTGCAAACACTGCTAATCCCAGTGCACCCCCCTTACCAATAGTTCATTCTCCTATTGGCACGGAGCCTAGGGTAGGGGATCATGACTGCCCCGCCTAGTATGTTCGAACAATGGGTCATCACCCAACTCGATATATAAACATATATCTACAATCATATGGACTCAGAATTCATTTACACTCAGACCAATAGTTCGCATCATAAACAAAGTTTACATTTTCTCTCTCGCATACTGATTCGCCAATTTTTAACACAATTTACAACTCCAAAACAGTTCATTTTTACCTTAAAAATAGAATATTCAGTTAGGCCTCTAAATAAGCTTTCAAACGCATCTTAGAACACCTCAATTGGGTTCTCGGATCAAAAGTTATCGCGAAAACAAAATCAGTGCACAGTTGCTGAAAATTTACAAAGCGTCGCGACGCGAAGCGATTCCGTCGCGACGCGAAAACTCTCAGAACCAAAATGTCGCAAAAAAATCAGCTGGTCGCGATGCGATGTCCACCTGCTGGTGCAGGATTTTGGCGGTTTCTCGCGAAATTCGCTCTTCCGCTCAATTCCGATCCTCGTTCCGATTGAAAAGAGATCAAACAATCATAAAAACAGTCCCAATCAAAGTCACACAATCAATCAAATCAATCAAAAACTGATTGTAAAAGAATTGTATCAAAACGCGACGTATTTTCAAATAACGGTTTTTGTCTCAAAATCTCTTGAAATCAATCAACGTAAAAATTATCGAAACACGAACACATCCTAAGCGTGAGTATAACTCACCCTTGAAGCGAGAGCCGGCACCGAGACTTCAAAATCCCCAAATCGAACCCTTTCAACACCAATCCGCTTCTAACTTCGATTCGAGCTTCAAATCGCGTTCAATCGCTCATGGCTTCGATCCTAAACATTATTCAATCATCAATTTCATCACACTCCCATGATTTCAACAAATCTCCATCAAAACCCTCAAAATTTCGTAGGTCCTTAAAAATGGGGAAAAATGGAGGAGAAGCTTACCAAGTTCTTGGGTTTTGATGAGGGAGAGGAGATGATGAAGATGATGAAGTGTGGAGCTTGGGGGGTGGATGATCCTTCTTCTTCTCTTCCTTTTTCCTCTTTTCTTCTTTTATTCTCTTCTTTCTCTTCTCTTCTTTCTCTCCTTCGATCTCTTCTCCTCTCTTCTTTCTTTTTTTCTTTTCTATCTATTAAGTGGTGATATGTTCAAATGACAATATTGCCCTTAATCTTTTATTTCTTCTCTAAATTACCCTTATTTCATTTTATCGGTTTAACGTTCCTGAGACAACCAAATAAATAATTTTAGCACTCGATAATTACACAAATCAAGCACTAAAATAATTCATTTGGGTCTTCCTCCAAATCATTCGATTAATTATTTTGAGGATGTTACAATGCTCACAAGATTCCAAAATATATTTCCCTTAACTAGTGAACAAATTGACATAGCACCATCATGAAAGTAACAAGCATATTAATATGTACATGCATTCGGCGGCAGGGCTGCCTAATTTTTAATATTGGGCTAAGTAATAGAGTAATTTTGTAACACCCCGATATTTCTAGCTTGTAGAAATTCCAAAATGCACAACATGATATACATCAGAGTAATTTCCTGTTATTGAATATTGAACACAACTAAAACTTTCGATAAATAATTTACCAAATGGTTCCATGAACCTCATCAAATTTGACAAAGTACTTAAGTCTAATGACTTAAATCTTATACAATCCTGGTGTTCAATACCCAAAACACACGTAGCGGAAGCGATTTACAACTTGTAACAATTATAAGTCGTACAATCGAAGATACAAAGTTTAACCATAGCATCTCCTTTTGGTTGTACCGTAGCCGTGCCTGATCGCCTTTGTCCGTTCTCTGTAAAACCACAAAACATGAAGGGTGAGATAACATTATCTCAGTGAGTCCTATCGAGACCCATTAGTAACTCTCTCGGTTCATTTATGAAACCATTTTATTCGTAGTTCAACATATATAACTACGTGCATAAGACTTATCTTTACCTAATACATCACCTTATATCATATTACCCGCATTGGGTCATCACTTATACAATATATACTATACCCGCATTGGGCCGTCACGTATACTATTCTCTCAATTCCCTCTGCTCCCTCTTGTCGCCCCACTCTCTCTCTTTTGAGCTTTCTTTCACTTATTTTCTCCATTTCAGAATTTGAGGAATGAGAGGGTGATGTTGGCTGCTTACAATATTAGGAGCTGAGGCTTTAATGAGTGGTAAAAGACCAAATTTCCCTTAGTTCTCTAATCCTCACATAATCCATTTCACTCCATTAAGCACTCATCAATCCCTATGACTTAGGAATTCAACTACCATTCCCATGATCCTACTATGACTAGGACCCAATCTATTATTTCATCGGATGATACATCTTCAATATGAGGTGAAATGACGATTGTACCCTTCTAGTTGCTAAACACCTCACTCTCTCATTTAATTCATTTCTAATCACTCAATTATCCCATAACTCTCGTAACTATTTTAATAAGTGAAATTAGCTAAATTGGGGATGTTACAATCACCCCAACTGGAATTGATTTTGTCCTCAAAATCGTTCTAGTTACTCAATGGCCACTATCTTAAAGCTTCGTCTATCTTCATGCCATCTCACAAGTCAAACCCTTACTTCCCTTCTTAACACTTAAAGGGATTCACCCCAACTTGGATTGACCATAGTCAATTCTATTTCTGCACATTAACGATCGAAGGAAATCATGATCGCATCAAAGACTTTAAGAAAAGAGGCAAGATATATTTTTAAAAATTGTTTCGCTCCTTAGTGCAATCAAGTTTCCGTTGTACTCTCTATACGATCCTATGGTTGAATCTATTCCAAGAAATAGACAGTCTCCCACAGCTTCCTCGAACCATCACGGATGCCCATCTATTGTTCCGGAATGTCATCTGTAGCCCCCTGCTTCTGCTGCTGGCTCTGATGAATCGAGAAGGCTAGAAATCCTATGGTTTAGGGTTTCAGACATTTTTGGGGCTAAGGCAACCAATAGTCATCATTCTCAGTAACTCACATGAAACATTGAGCGGATTCTGATTCAACACTTCACATAATATACTGAAAGGTTCTGACAGTCAATCGTCTAAGTCCCTAACTGACTCGATCTAATAACCTCTTGACCGTAAGGTCACTAAGCTCGACCAGATCGAGCTGCTCTGATACCATTATGTAACACCCCGATATTTCTAGCTTGTAGAAATACCAAAGTGCACAACATGGCATACATCAGAGTAATTTCCTGTTATTGAATATTGACACAACAAAAAGTTTCGAAAAATAGTTTATCAAATGGTTCCATGAACCTTATTAAACTTGACAAACTACCTATGTCTCATGACTTAAATCTTATACAATCCTGGTGTTCAATACCCAAAACATACGTAGCGGAAGTGATTTACAACTTGTAACAATTATAAGTCGTACAATCGAAGATACAAAGTTTAACCATAGAAAATAACAGAAACATTTTAAACTAAAGCTTCGACATCTCCTTTCGGTTGTACCGTAGCCGTGCCTCATCGCCTTTGACTGTTCTTTGAAAGACCACTAAACATGAAGGGTGAGAAAACATTATCTCAGTGAGTCCTATCGAGACCCCTTACTAACTCTCTCGGTTCATTTATGAAACCTTTTTATTCGTAGTTCAGTATATATAACTACGTGCATACGACTTATCTTTACGTAATACATCACCTTATATCATATTACCCGCATTGGGTCGTCACTTATACTATATATACTATACCCGCATTGGGCCGTCACATATACTGTTCCCGCATTGGGCCGTCACGTATATTTGACATGAACATAACATAACCTCAACCTCATTATTATAACCTCAACCTCATTTAGACATTAATTCATTAAACAACTTTCATGACCTCACTTGTGGTTACTAACGTTCATTAACATGACTTTGGGAACATCACAATCCAGTCCAAACATCATTATTTCAATCACAATCAATATTACCCGCATTGGGCCGTCACCTATACTATGTATACTGTACCCGCATTGGGCCGTCACGTATGCTATGTATACTATACCCGCATTGGGCCGTCACGTATACTATATCCGCATTGGACCGTCACATATATTTGACATGAACATAACATAACCTCGACCTCATTATTATAACCTCAACCTCAACATCAACCTCAAGGGGCATTAATCCATTTAAACAATTATCATAGCATTAACCTCACTCTTATGGGACTTATAGTCCACTTATCATGACATAACATAATCTCATTTAAACATAACATGACATTACCTCAACTTCCTGGTCATTCACATAGAACCTTCGCATCACATCAATAAAACATAACATAATCACATTCAACATCATTACATAGGGTTGGGGAAAGGATTAGAATAGGTTTGGAATCAATTAGGAAGGCTTTGGACACATTTTAAAATCTGGGCCAGAAAGATCAGCACAGGTCGTGCCAGAATCAGCACGGGTCGTGCTGACTTATCAGCATTTCTAAAATCTGGGACAGAAAGATCAGCACGGGTCGTGCCAAAATCAGCACGGGTCGTGCTGACTTATCAGCAATTCCAAAAATCCTGTTTTCGTGTGAAATTCCCATTCTGATCGATTCGAAACTTATTCCGACCGATACCCAACACAATCAAACATTATTCCAGTCGAACACACATCAAACATAGCATCAAATCATTCAATCTCAATCATTCAAACATTCATAACCAAATACATTTTCCTAATTACGGTTTTCGCAAAACAACGGCTTTCAATGAAATCGAACGAAACGAAACACCAAAACCTAATTCATATCAATCACTCATTCAATCATTCATCCGAAAACACCAAATCTTACAATTCCGAAATACGGTTTTTATGCAATTTGATGAGATAGAAACAGGACAACTCGATTTATGAAACTTGCAAACATATTTTCGAAAACATATCCCTAAGCGAGAATAGAACTCACCTATCCTGATGAAAATAACGAAACACCGAGAACTCCGTAATGCTCGAAACACGAAACCGCTCTAACGATCCTCGTTTTCGACCAAACCCCTTCAAAACGAAATCAGCAGCTCCTCTTTCAAAACTCCAAATTCCTTGGTGTTGACTCTCTGTCATATGATGTAAGTTGTCCAATTTTAGGACCAATTGTGCGGGTTTTTGATTGTATCGTAGTCGTTATCTGGGGATTTAGCTTAGTATTAGAAATTTGTAGTAGGAAGTCCTTTTGTAAGCCGTTCCTGCATTGTTGGAGTTATTTTGGACTTGAAGACCTCCAATTTGTGTGTTATCATTCAGCGAACCAGACACTTGCCCGGAGATGCAGCACAATTGGGAAGACTTAAGTTTCTGTTCAATATCGCGTCGCGACCAGGAGGGTTCGCGTCGCGAAGGAAGCATGATGCAGGAAGAAATTGGATTCTGTCCAATTTCGCGTCGCGACGGGCTCGTGTCGCGACGCGATGGATTGCTGAAGTTAGGGTTTTTAATTCAGTTTTGCGTTTTTTCAAGGGAGCTTGGTCATTGGAGCGCAGCCAGACGTCTTGGAGCAGAGGAAAGTGAGATTTTGGGAGCTTTTCACCACTTGGGAACGAGGGTTGAAGGTTCCTATATCTATCTTTACTTGTATTGCTTCTTTTACTCTAGTTATGTCTCTATTCACCATGTGTAACTAATTTTCTAAGATTAGGGAGAGATGATTCTCTCCGAACCTATGTTATGGATACTTTGTTATGGTTAATACAATTAGTTGTTTGAATTTTCATAAGTCTATGCCTCTGATTGTAATGCTTTGTAGCTACATATGATAATTATAATGATCTAGGTTATGTGATCGCATAGGGATATGGGTTGCATGCTGGATATGGGGTATTAGATCATGTACTTGTGATCACCATAGGAATATGGGGTTGGATGCATGAATTCTCTATTTCTTAAGTTTATTGCTTTACCAGTTGGCATGATTCACCTAAGGAATTAGGGTAACTCAATTAGGTAAAAGGGGTTCTGAGGCAAGGGATTGTTCGTAACCTACTCTAGTGAATTGAATATGGTAGTTCAAACAATTAATCTGTAATTAGCTGAAGGTTCATAACATAGGTGAAGGGAGAGGATTCGATCCCTAATCGCATTTTCTCATCATTTCAACAACAGTTCTTACTTTCGCGTTACGCAATTACAAATCAAACCAATTTTCACAATCTAGAATTAATAAATTTTGGTATTGTTACAACACGAAATCCCTGTGGAATCGACCGGTACTTTCCGTAATTTTATTACTTGCAACATTTTCAGTACACTTGCTGAAACCTTAACAAGTTTTTGGCGCCGTTGCCGGGGATTGTTGACTTTGTTGTCGACAAGGCAAACGAGTTGATTCTAGATTTTCAGTTTTTGTTTTAATTATAGTTACTTAATTTTTGCTACTTGTTGTCTTTCTTGAACTTGTTGACGTTTGCTTAAGTGTTTCAGAGATTTGTGCATGCGCAGCAAGGGTCCACAAGAACTCTTGTTTGACTAGGAAATTGAAAAACTAGCAAAAGCATATCGAAGAAAGGCTAAGCTTGCCAAGCAGCAAGCAAGGGAATTGTCACAAGTACAATCAACTTCTACCTCGGTACCGGAAGATTTTTCGAGTGAAGCGGAAGAAATGACTGATCCTCCACCTCCACCAAGACGTACTCTAGGTGACTTCGGGCGAATAAATCAAGGTGCCCAAGCTTTAGCATTTCAACCAGTGGGCGTGGGCCAGTTTGACATCATATCTTCTGTCCTGACTGCCCTTAAATCAGAGCAGTTCTCTGGGTCTGATGCTGAAGACCCCAACCAACATCTCTTCCAATTTAATGAGACATGTGGTACTACACACCCTGAGGGGGTGACTGATAATGCAAAGAAGGTTCGGTTGTTCCCATTCACTCTAACAGGAAGGGCTAAAGATTGGTTGAACACTCTCCTAGGGACCGTCAACACTTGGAATGACCTCGAGAATAAGTTCTTGGAGCAATTCTTCCCTGTCTCCAAGTTTATAAGGAAAAGAGCTGAAATCTCTAACTTTACTCAAGGGGAGTCAGAGTCGTTGTATGATTCTTGGGAGAGATTCAAACTGTTGCTCAAAAAGTGTCCCGGGCATGGTATAGATGACTTCTTACAGCTGCAAACTTTCTGTCATGGTTTGAGACCTCAGACAAGAATGATGCTAGATGCCTCAGCTGGAGGATCTTTGGGAACAAAGACTTGGGAGGAAGCAAAGCAGCTAGTAGAAGACATGGCCTCCAATGAATACAGAATTCAGAATGATCGGGGAGGCGTAAGTAAAAAGGGTGTGCTGGAGCTAGATTCAAATAGTGCTGTGTTAGCCCAACAGAAATTAATGTCCATGCAGATTGAGGCCTTCACCAAACAGTTGGCTGCAACTTGTGAGGTTGGGTCAAAAAGCCAAGCAACCGCCCAAGCAGTGCAAACTTGTGGGTGCATTTATTGTGGCAGAGAAGCTCATGAAGGGGATTGTGCAGCCCAAGGAGAGGCAATGGAACAGGCCAATTATATGGGAAATTTCCAAAAACAAGGTGGGAACCCTTTTTCCAACACCTACAATCCTGGGTGGAGGAACCATCCCAACTTTTCTTGGAAGAACAATGAAGCCTCAGGTTCCCAACAACAGTCTCAGGCACCTAATCAACAACAAAAACCCCCTTCTCGGTTAGAAGATGCGTTGACACAGTATATGCAGATGACGAAAAACACCTTCCAGTCCCAAGAACAGGTAATGATAAACATGGGAAAGAACCATGAAGCATCCATGAAGAACTTGGAGACCCAAATTGGCCAACTGTCAAAGCAATTAGCTGAGAAGTCCAATGGTAGTTTCCCTGCAAACACTGTGGATAACCCCAAGAATGAGAACTGCAATGCCATCTCGCTGAGAAGTGGTAAAGAGTTGAGACCCGTTGAGGTAGCCAAGCACAAGCCTAGTGAAGAGAATAAGGTGGTTGAAAATTAAAAAGAATCAGGAAGTAAGAAAATTGAGGGGGAGGCAAGAGAGAAGGTCCAGGAGATCCCATCATACATGAAATTGCCCTACCCTCCATTAACCAATAAGAAAGAGAAGGAGGAGAAATTTTCCAAGTTTAGGGAAATTTTCTCGCGTCTCCAGATCAACATTCCTTTCGCAGAGGCATTAGAGCAAATACCCATGTAGGCAAGGTTCATGAAGGAATTGTTGACTAAAAAGAGGAGGTTTAAGGATGATGAAATTGTGGCTCTATCCGAGGAGTGTAGTGCCATAATACAAAACAAGCTTCCTCAGAAGTTGAAGGATCCTGGGAGCTTCACGCTCCCGTGCACAATTGGTGAAGAAAAGGTTGATAAGGCACTGTGTGATTTGGGGGCGAGCATAAACTTAATGCCCCTAGCCATGTGGAGGAAACTGGGTGGAGGAGAAGTGAAACCAACCACCATGACCTTGCGTCTTGCTGACAGGTCTATCAGGAACCCTTATGGGGTTGTAGAGGATGTCCTGGTCAAGGTTGGCAAATTCCTCTTCCCAGTAGACTTTGTAATTTTGCAACTGGATGGGGATACGGATGTCAAAAGCTCCATGAATGGATACAATGACATTCCGTTCATTCTACGAAGACCCTTCCTGGCTACCAGTAGGGCAGTAGTTGATGTGGCTGAAGGGACGGTGAAACTGAGGGTCCAAGATGAATCTGAGACCTTCAATGTGCTTGAGTACACAGCTCCGATGAAGGAAAAAGAAGAATGTCATTGCATTGAGACCACTAATTCCAAGATGGTTGGGAAAAAAATATACCACCCAAACCGTGAGAAGCCACCTTCTGTGTGGAAGGACCTGAAGGAAGCTACAAGTACATCTCGTAAGAACTGTAAGATGGCAGTGGAGTATGCCAAGGGAGTGTTGGAAGAGGCACTGAAAAAGCTGAGTGCTCCACCGGAGCCAAACTAAGTCATCTTCTGACAACCGTCAAGCTAGTGACGTTAAAGAAGCGCTGAGTGGGAGGCAACCCACTGTGAGGTACCAAGTATTTATTTTAGTTTAATTTTAAGTAGTCAATTAAATTTTAATTTTGGGTTAGTTTTAGGCAAAAACTGTGTTCGGTCAATTTCGCTTCGCGAAAGAGAAGGATTTCAAAGAAAAAACGTTTCTGTCTTATTTCGCGCCGCGAAATAAGAGTGTCGCGTCGCGATGTGTTTAAAATTTTAAACTGGAAAACGGTTCTGTTTGAGTTTGCGACGCGATAGAGACGCGTCGCGTCGCAATGCGAGACTTTTTAGCCTGATTTCAGGCAGACCGAACACAAACCAAAGTTCTTCAAAAATTTCTCTTTTCCCTCTCTTGTGCCACACTGCAAAGTCCCCTTCCCCATTTCGTTATTTCTCTAATTTGGTCGTGGATTCTTGCGACTTTGCACGAAATCATCATCACCAAACATCTCCAGGTATTGAATTTAACGTTTTAATTCAATTAGAGTAGAAATTTCTATTTGATTTGATGGTTGTTAAGTTGAACTTGGGGTTACAAATTTTGGGGTTTGGAGGAAAAATTAGGAGTTGGAAATTGTTCCCCACTGTAGCACATTGCATGATTAATGTTGATTTCTGAATTTTGGGACTGAGTGATTGAATTGGGGTAAGAACTAAGTTGGAGTTGGGGTGTAGCCAAGGTGTTTGACGAAATGCTTGAATGAAAAATTTTGTGTCGCCAAGGTGTTTGTGAAAATGCCCAAGTGAGTTTTGGCTAAGCAACCAAACTGTTTGTGAAAATGCCTAAGTGAATTCTATTTTGGGTTGCTATCCTTGTTTTAATTCTGCGAATATTTCTAAACCTTAGGGTAGATGACTTGGTGCCCAGAAACTATGGTTTGGCTGTTTTGTTATTTTCTCTGCTGGAGTGGGGCCCACACCAGGGACCCACCGAGAACTAACAATTTGTGTTGGATTCTGTTTTATTTCATTACAGGACATTACAAGTAAACAGAAATGATGAGGCAAAGCAAAGCAGGCACCTCCAAGAAAAGGCGAGGGGAACCCTCAGTTGAGGTTGACAGATTCAAATCCCCCGAGCACGAAGAGCGGTACTAGCAGGTCGTCAAAGGCAAGAAGATAAATCCTGAGAGGGTCTTTGACCTCTCCACAGATGAGTTCCCGATCATCACTTCCACACTGCGGGAGTTGGGGTGGCTTCCACTCAATGCAATGATTAAGCAGGCGAACCAGAGCCTGGTTAGGGAGTTCTACTCCAATGCCTATTGGGAGGAGGAGAAGGACAAGTCTACATCAGTTTATGTCAGAGGCAAGACTGTGTCCTACTCTTCGGACAGCATCAACAGCCTGCTTGGGCTACCTACAGAGGCCTACTGTGCTATGTGCTACGCTGCAGTCAACCCCAGGAAGATTGATTATTAGGGGACCTTGAGAGAGCTGTGCCGTCCAGGGGCACAATGGGCCGGATCCCAGAACCTTCCACGCCGTTTTTGCAACATGGGACTGAAGCCAATCCCGAAGGCCTGGAACGCATTCTTCAATCAGTTAATCATATCCTGTTCCAATTCTACAGATGTGAAGGTCAAGGTGGCCATGGGGCTATTGGCTATTATGAGAGGCTAGAGGTTGAACCTGGGGAGAGCCATATCTGAGAGCATTGTAGAGATAGTCAGATGTCCTAGGGCTAGATTGGGGCATGCTTCTGTGATCCATGCCTTATGTATACAGCAGGGCTTTCCTGAGTACCCTGATGACTTACTAGTTGATCCCAGGGAGCCCATCACTGCAGCCTGGATCATGAAGCAGCCCGATGGGCCTATGGATGGAGCAGTACCACCACCTCAGTCAGCACCTACAGCACAACAGCAGCCAGCAGGCCTATCCTACCGACAGCAGTATGGCAGCGACCCTTCCTTCCAGTATGACCTCTATATGGCCAACTGGTGCGGGACGTCGATGCTACTACAGCAGCAGGGCATAGACACCTCTTACCTTGCATCAGCTAGAGTCCACCTGGCTGCCGAGGAGTATATGGCAGAGAACAGAGCAGCAGGTGCATCTTCATCAGCACCACAGGCAGACCAACAGCCAGACTCCCAGGACCCCCTACTTTCAGGGGATGAGTACATTGATGATCACATTTCTTTTCCCTGAGCAGGAGGCTCATTGATTTTTTACTGTTATTTTCAGACATTTTTATCTTGCATTTTTAGTCATATTTTCCCCTTTGACTTTATTTTGCACTTTGGTCTGTACTATATTATTACAACTTATCCTGTGATATTGAGGCACCACTATCTTAAACTTTTTGCAAGCAGCTTCAATTATGATGATTTGTGGTATTTAGTTTCATATGTTTTACATTTTACCTTGTGATTGCTAGTGTGTCAAATTTTATCATCAGGTATTGCTAGTGGTCATGCCAAAAGTTGAGGCAGACTGAGATCATCTGTGGGCATTCTCTCAAGTAACATCTCTTAAAATTCCCAGCTGTGAGGTGTAACACCCCTTTTCTACCCGGTAATTATTTAACAAAATCAGAGTTTCAAAATTTTATTCATACTTCGAAAAGAGATGTCACACATCATCATTAAACAAAATGTCTCATATGACGTAAATAACACCTGATCAAAATTACATCACCACGCAGCGGAATAAAATACAAGTTCTAAAACATCAAATAATAACGTCCTGAATGGACTCCAAACAATAAAACATAACAACCAAGTTCAGCGTTTATTTCCCCCCCCCCCCCCTTGAGTGTTACACATCAAAGCAAGGACACCGACGACACCGACTCCGAAGGTACCTAAGCCTTCACTCGCAATCACCTGCACGTTACCGCATAGGGGTAACATTCAAACAGAAGGGGTGAGATATCTCCAATATAATAGCATAAAATGATAGGAAATATGCTAGAATACGACAACTATGTCTACCACCTCACTACGCACACCAAATCGTAAACACACATCAATTATAATTATACATCATTTATAAACACCACAGTCAGTCACCAAATGTCATGACGATGCATGAATGCAACCCACACCAACGGGCATATGCATGTGGTACCAAACTCACCAAAAGTCTTGCCCGTAAATAGGGGCGTCACCAAAATTGAGAGCTTTCACACCAGGCTCACCAATTCACCAAAAATCGAGCTTTCACACCAGGCTCACCAGTTTTTATAAAAATTTGAGCTTTCACACCTAGCTCCAAGACCAAAGGTCTTCACCAAAATAATGCATATGCTGTATGCGACACCATGAATGCACACAGACAATCACCAATTTAGTCACAATGTGACACACCAACAACAATCACCAAAATATCACCAAAGTTGGGCTTTCACACCTAGCCACAACGACACCGAAAACACCAACCACCTGACACAACGGAACAACAAGACTTGGAACCTTCACACCTAGTTCCAACAACACCAAGGTTTGAGCCTTCACACCTAGCATCAAACCGCACCAAGGCACCTAGAGGACAACAATTTCCCAAAACAACACCAAGACACCAAGGAGACAACAATTTTCCAAAACAGCAGCAATACACCAAGATGACAACCATTTTCTAAAACATTTGAGACACGAGGGTTTCTCACATCACCGGAGACAAACGACAATTTTTCAAAGTATTTGAGACACGACAATTTTCTTTTAAAACATCACCATTTAACGACTACACCAACGGTAAACAACCTTTCCAGAAAAATGGGCCACTTTGCCTCAAATTAGAATATTCAGTTAGGCCTCTGAATAAGCTTTCCAAAACATTTTGAAACGTCTAAATCGGACACCCGAGTCAAAAGTTATGTCAAAAACAAAACCGGGGAACATTCGAGCAACATCCTGAAAATGGCGCCCACGCACTGGGCGCCTAGCAGGGAACACGCTGGAAACTGGCTAGCAACAGGAACTGGCGCCCTTGGCGCCCAGGCAACACAAAACGCAACCAGACACAGGATTTGGCGCCCATGGCGCCCACAGGCAACACCATGCAGAAACTGGCGCCCAAGGGAGGCGCCCAGCAGGCACACAATAGGATTTTGGCGCCCTTGGCGCCCCTGCGCCAAGACACAGCGCAACACACTCAAACACAGGCGCCCATGGCGCCCCTGCGCCAAGACTCAGCGCAACACGTCACAGGAACAGGCGCCCATGGCGCCCAGGACTCAGAACACAGCAGTAGCAACATCCTACCACACGCACACACCCACCAGACACGGCGCCCAGGCATAGGGCGCCAAAAACAGCAACACAGACAACACCCAGCATGGCGCCCAGCGCCAGGGACCCCAAATCAGCAACACACCAAATTCACCAAAACACCACATAAGCACATCATATCACCAATTTAGCTCATCAATTCATAATCACCAATACCAATCATCATAATTCGCTAATCACAACACCAAACAAACATTTTATCGAACACCTAACATGCAATTTGTTATAACAACAATGAATCTCAATTTCTTATGATCACATCAATCACCAACAATCTGTTGACCAAGAGACTTCAAACACAAGAGGGGGGCTGAATTGTGTATTTAAAAATAGCACTTAAAATTAAACTCTTTAAAAGATTTTGATCAAATAAAGTGCTTAAGAGAGTTTGAATTGAAATAACAATAATAAGACAATGAAAATAACTTGCAAGGAAATTAAAGAGATGAAGGGATAGAAGATGACACAAAGAGATTTATACTGGTTCGGCCAAACCACAGGCCTACGTCCAGTCCCCGAGGAATGCTCCAAGGGATTTCAACTAATCACTAGCTTTTAAAACAGGTTCAGCTAGAAACCTTTACAACAAGAGAACTTACAATACCGGGATATCACCTCCCTATGTAAAACCTTTAAAACCTAGAGATATCACCTCTCTAGAAAACACCAAGAGATATCACCTCTCTTGAATACCTTGGGATCACACCCAACAAATGAGAAGAAAAAGATTTGATAGCACACTCAGTAGTGTGGATAAAACAAGTTGAAGCACAGTAATACAATATCAAACTATGTGAAATATAAAGCTCTCAAAATAAAATATATGCAAGTGAAAGAGTAGTATGAGAGTGATGAGAAGAATAATAGAATTTTAGATGCAAGTGTTAGTCGTGGATTGAAAGTGAAGAGTGAGGCTGCTATTTATAGGCGTATAGAAAATATGACCGTTGAATGAAATGTAGAAATCGATTGTGTGCCTGATTTGCCTAAGATGCATAATCGATTTCATGCTTGATTAGATCTAGGATAAGGAATCGATTATGTGCTCTGTTGAAATATATATGAATGAATCGATTATGTGCTCAATAATAGATTAGGGAATCGATTATGTAGTTTAAAGGAAAAGGTTTGAAATCGATTTTCATTTAATTAAGGAAGCAAGTGACAATCGATTATGTGCTTCAAAATAGAGTATGTGAAAATCGATTTTATGCCTTTCATACTCAATATAAAATCGATTTTGTGCTCTGGAAAGGCTAGGCATGTAATCGATTCCTTGCTCTGAAAATTGATGTCTCTTTCAAAAAAGGAAACTAAGTAATCGATTCTTTTCTTTTAAAACCAACTTGGAAATCGATTATCCTCTTTTATTTGGAGTTTAGAAATCGATTTCATACTCCAATGAGAAAAGATTGGAAATTAATTTCTTGCTTGAATATGGTATGCTAAAATCGATTGTATGCCTTCCTAAAAACATTTTCACATTTTTTGTGCTTGTCCTATTTAATCTTGCATGCATGAGGTTTGTTTAAAAAATATTTTCATGCAAAATTATTTATATGAAAAACGGAGTGTGTGATTTATTTTATATTTAGAGAGCTTTATTTTCACTTACAATAATATCCTAAACACACACAACAGTAAAATAATTCTTGACTGTCGCTTGATTGCATTTTTCCGCTTTTTGCAGTCTTGACCTTTTTGCCCTTCTTTTGTCAATCATCAAAACCTGATTATTCCTGTCAAGGCATATATTCACATTCTCCCCCTTTTTGATGATGACAAACATCTTTAGGAGGGATTTGCTCAATGAAAGGGTTAGAATAGAAATATTTTGAAACAGTGTATATATCAGAGATAAGCGCAGATTATACTCCCCATTTCTATATGCAAACATTTAAAGAATACTCCCCCTGAAACATGCAAATCACATAACTCTCCCCCTTTTGGCATTATCAAAAAGCGGGAAAAATAAATAAATCATGTCAAGGCATATATTCCAATGATAAGTGAAAAACATTTTTTGCAAAAATTTTCAAAAGCCTCATTTTGGAACTCACCACCGAGATTACTTCGGATAGATGCAAATGATCTTATCAAATTTTCGAAAAGCATCAAAAGCGTCGTTTTTATGAAAAAATAAACAAGGTCCATGTATAGCGAGAGTAATAACGAGTGCATAGTAATTTCAATCATAATACGAGTATAAGAATCAAGCACAACCTTGTTACCTTTGTTGCACAGATGACTAATACTTAGCAAGTTATGCTTCAAGCCTTCAACTAACAGTGCATTTTCAAAACAGGATTTGGTTTCTTACCAATAGTGCCGGCGCCACTAATTTTACCTTTTGTATTGTCACAATAAAACACAAGTCCGCTTCTTTTTGGAGCTAAATGAGAGAACTTCTTTTAGTCTCCTGTCATGTGCTTTGAACAGCCGCTATCTAGATACCACTTTTAGCTTTTGGCTTTCAAGCACACCTACAACACAAAATCAATTTTTGGCTTTTGGTACCCAAATCATCTTGGGTCCTTTTGGGTTAGTCTTGGGAATTATGCCCTTTGGAATCCACTTCCATTTGTCATTCATATCAATATTCTTTCTTGCATTACAAATAGAAGATGTATGACCTTTTCTACCACAATAATAACATTTTGTAAAAGGGCTACTAGAAGTTATGTTGGGACTAAAAAACTTTTTGAAAGATTTTTCATGATTCTTTGGTTGATAGCCCAAACCAGCTTTATCATAAGTTCCCCTTTGGTTTCCCAAAATGATATTTAGATTATCTCTTCCCCTGGTGAATTTTGCAAGAGTGTTGTGCAAATCATCAATTTTATTTTTCAAAACATTGCACTCTTCACATTTGAAAGTACTCTCCTTTTTATTTTCATAAGAGTTGCACGAGGAGAACTCACTTACAGAAATTTGTTTTTCTTTAAGAATTTCTATTTCCTTGTTTAGAGTTTCGATTTTAGATTGAAGAGAGGAAATAGTTTTCTTTGAAGTGGAAACAGTTTTTCTAAGCTTACTTGACTCATTATTTAATTCTTCACAAATACTAAGCAACTCATCATAAGTTAAATCAAGTTCAGTTTCAACAGAGTTTACCTCATCTTCCTCATGCTTTGCCATGAGACATAGTTTTGCTACCTCATTCTCGGAGTCATCGGATGATTCCATATCATTTTCATCCCAAGCGATGTACGTCGTTCTTCTTTTTGATTTCTTTCGAAGATCTCTATATTTTTGACTTTGAGGACAGTCCGGCTTTATGTGCCCCTTCTTACCACATTTATAACATGTTGGATTGAAGAAAGTTCCTTCCTCATTTTTGCTTTGAGGATTTGGTTTACCTTTATACCTCATGAACTTTTTGAACATTCGAACCATTTTACTCATGTCTTCATCACTTTCATTGGAGCTATCATAATCTTCCGTGTCACTTTCTTTGATACATGCTTTTAGCGCAAGTCCTTTATTTTTATTTTCACCTTCCTCACTTTCAATGAGTCGATTTAATTCGAGCTCATGTTCCTGCAATTTACCAAACAAGGTGGTTAAGTCCATAGAAGATATGTCTCTTGATTCCGAGATAGCCGTCACTTTGGGTTGCCAATTTCTATTTAGGCATCGTAGCACTTTATTGGTCAAATCCGCATTTTCGAAGGATTTTCCAAGGCCTCTGAGATGGTTAACTATGTGGATGAAACGTTTGTTTAGTTCTTGGATGGTTTCACCCGGTTTCATCTTAAATAGTTCATACTCATGAGTTAATGTGTTCATTCTAGCCCTTTTGACCTCGGTAGTACCTTCATGGGTCACTTGAAGGGCGTCCCACATTTCCTTGGCGGTTTTACAATTTGATACGCGATAGAACTCATCGATGCTTAAAGCAGTTGTGATGATGTTCTTAGCTTTCAAATTGTATTGAACCTTTTCTTTTTCCTCTTTGGTCCAAAGAGATCTAGGTTTGTTCACCATTTCATCATTAACGAGATGAGTGGGAACAAATGGACCATTTATGACAGCATCCCAAATATCACAATCTACTCCCTCAATGAAAATTATCATTCTTGTTTTCCAATAATCATACCCTTCACCATTGAAAGATGGGGGTCTGTTTAAGGAGTCATTTGAAGTCATCTTGCCTCTTGAGACAGTTAGTCTTGACCAAGAGTCTAGCTCTGGTACCACTTGTTGACCAAGAGACTTCAAACACAAGAGGGGGGCTGAATTGTGTATTTAAAAATAGCACTTAAAATTAAACTCTTTAAAAGATTTTGATCAAATAAAGTGCTTAAGAGAGTTTGAATTGAAATAACAATAATAAGACAATGAAAATAACTTGCAAGGAAATTAAAGAGATGAAGGGATAGAAGATGACACAAAGAGATTTATACTGGTTCGGCCAAACCACAGGCCTACGTCCAGTCCCCGAGGAATGCTCCAAGGGATTTCAACTAATCACTAGCTTTTAAAACAGGTTCAGCTAGAAACCTTTACAACAAGAGAACTTACAATACCGGGATATCACCTCCCTATGTAAAACCTTTAAAACCTAGAGATATCACCTCTCTAGAAAACACCAAGAGATATCACCTCTCTTGAATACCTTGGGATCACACCCAACAAATGAGAAGAAAAAGATTTGATAGCACACTCAGTAGTGTGGATAAAACAAGTTGAAGCACAGTAATACAATATCAAACTATGTGAAATATAAAGCTCTCAAAATAAAATATATGCAAGTGAAAGAGTAGTATGAGAGTGATGAGAAGAATAATAGAATTTTAGATGCAAGTGTTAGTCGTGGATTGAAAGTGAAGAGTGAGGCTGCTATTTATAGGCGTATAGAAAATATGACCGTTGAATGAAATGTAGAAATCGATTGTGTGCCTGATTTGCCTAAGATGCATAATCGATTTCATGCTTGATTAGATCTAGGATAAGGAATCGATTATGTGCTCTGTTGAAATATATATGAATGAATCGATTATGTGCTCAATAATAGATTAGGGAATCGATTATGTAGTTTAAAGGAAAAGGTTTGAAATCGATTTTCATTTAATTAAGGAAGCAAGTGACAATCGATTATGTGCTTCAAAATAGAGTATGTGAAAATCGATTTTATGCCTTTCATACTCAATATAAAATCGATTTTGTGCTCTGGAAAGGCTAGGCATGTAATCGATTCCTTGCTCTGAAAATTGATGTCTCTTTCAAAAAAGGAAACTAAGTAATCGATTCTTTTCTTTTAAAACCAACTTGGAAATCGATTATCCTCTTTTATTTGGAGTTTAGAAATCGATTTCATACTCCAATGAGAAAAGATTGGAAATTAATTTCTTGCTTGAATATGGTATGCTAAAATCGATTGTATGCCTTCCTAAAAAACATTTTCACATTTTTTGTGCTTGTCCTATTTAATCTTGCATGCATGAGGTTTGTTTAAAAAATATTTTCATGCAAAATTATTTATATGAAAAACGGAGTGTGTGATTTATTTTATATTTAGAGAGCTTTATTTTCACTTACAATAATATCCTAAACACACACAACAGTAAAATAATTCTTGACTGTCGCTTGATTGCATTTTTCCGCTTTTTGCAGTCTTGACCTTTTTGCCCTTCTTTTGTCAATCATCAAAACCTGATTATTCCTGTCAAGGCATATATTCACACAATCCAAATTTTCAATCCAACCTATATACGATTCAACTAACACCAAACTACACATCAAAATCAAACCCTAGGCATCATAGGATCTATTCCCACATAAACCCCATCATAAAATCCCATTATAAGGAAGAACCCCACCCTTACCTTATATTAGGAGAGCAACAATTCTCTTGATCAAGTCACCAACAGAACCTCAGCAACACAGCTCCTCTCTGCTCCCTTGAATTTGCGAAATTCTCCTCTTCTTCTCCTCCCTTGAATTCGCGCCGTACCCTTCTCTCTTCCCCTCTCTCTATTTCGCAACTCTCCTTTCTTTCTTTCTCAAGCCAATTCGCATATGCCACTAATCCCTAGCCTAGGCGCTTCTCCTATGCGCCTAGCTAGCGGGCTTGGATCACGGGCTTTCCTCCAGCTTAAGCCCGATCACTAACGCCATCACCTAAAATCCAATTACACACCTCTCAATCCATCGTTATTATAATTATACTAACTAAAATAAATAAAATAAATAATTGAATACCTAAATATTTAATTAAATAATTTAATTAAATATTTGGGCGTTACAACTCTCCCCCACTTAGAATGTTTTCGTCCTCGAAAACTCACCTGAATCAAACAGCTCTGGATAGGACTCCCGCATCTTACTCTCCAACTCCCAAGTCATGCTCTCACCGGCAGCTCCTAACCAGACCACTTTCACCAATGCAATTTCCTTGCCTCTTAACACCTTCACCTCATGGTCTTCAATCCGTACAGGCATAGTCTCCACCGTGAGATTATCTTGCACCTCCACGTCATCCATGTGGATCACATGAGACAGATCCGAAATGTACTTCTGAAGTTGCGACACGTGAAACACGTCGTGCAAATTCGAAAGATGTGGCGGTAAAGCCACTCTATACGCCACATTCCCAACTCTTCCGGAAATCTGATAAGGACCAATGAATCGAGGAGTGAGCTCCTTCGACTTCAAAGCACGGCCAACACCGGTCACTGGAGTGAGTCTCAAAAATACATGATCACCTTCCTGGAACTCTAAATCCTTTCTCCTCTTGTCGTGATAACTCTTCTGACGACTCTGCGAAACCTTCATCTTCTCACGGATCAATTTTATCTTCTCGGTTGTCTCTCGAACAATCTCTGGTCCAAGCACCACACTCTCTCCAGACTCACACCAACACAACGGAGTTCTACACTTCCGACCATACAGTGCCTCAAAAGGTGCCATCCCGATACTAGAATGGTAATTATTGTTATACGTGAACTCAATCAACGAAACGTAGGAATCCCATGAACCTCCTTGTTCCAAAACACAAGCCCTCAACAAATCTTCTAGCGACTGAATCGTCCTCTCTGACCGACCTTCTGTTTGAGGATGATATGCCGAACTCAACCTCAGCTTAGACCCCAATTTCTCTTGCAAACTCTTCCAAAAATCTGAAGTGAACCTCAGATCTCTATCCGAAACAATACTCTTAGGAACTCCATGAAGCTTCACAATCTCCCGGATATAAATCTCTGCCAACTTCGACACCGGATACGTGATGCTGATAGGAACAAAATGAGACGATTTTGTCAACCTGTCAACAATCACCCAAATTGCATCATACCCTTTCGCAGTATTAGGCAATCCCGTCACAAAATCCATCGAAATGCTATCCCATTTCCACTCCGGAATTTCTAACGGTTGCATCAGTCCGGCAGGCTTCTGATGCTCCACCTTTGACATCTGGTAAGTCAAACATGCATAAACGAACTGCGCCACATCTCGCTTCATCCCAGGCCACCAAAACAGCTTCTTCAGATCTTGATACATCTTCGTAGCTCCCGGATGAATACTCAACTTACTTCGATGACCCTCTTCTAAAATTGCTCTCTTCAGCTCTGCGCCTTCAGGAATACAAATCCTATTACGGAATCTCAAAACACCATGCGCATCCAACTTAAAATCACCACCCTCAGGCTGATCATCCCCGACCATCAAATCCACCAAGCTCAAATCCCTGAATTCTTCGATCAACTCTAACTCCTTAGCCATCATTGCAAGGACTTTCGACTTAAAGCATCAGCCACGACATTAGCTTTGCCTGGATGATAGTTCAAACCGAAATCATAGTCTTTCAACAATTCTAACCACCTTCGCTGCCTCATATTCAGCTCCTTCTGGTCAAACAAATACTTCAAACCCTTATGATCACTGAACACCTCAAATCTGGAACCATACAAATAGTGCCTCCAAATCTTCAGCACAAAGACTACTGCTGCCAACTCCAAATCATGCGTTGGATAGTTCTTCTCATGAATCCTTAACTGCCTCGACGCATAAGCAATCACCTTCCCAATTTGCATAAGCACGCCACCTAGACACATCTTCGAAGTGTCACAATACACCACGAACGGCTCTCCCGGATTTGGCAACGTCAAGACAGGAGACGTTGTCAATCTCCTCTTCAACTCAAGGAAACTCTCTTCACAACGAGCATCCCACACAAAAGCTTTACCCTTACAAGTCAACTGCGTCAACGGAAGGGCCAACTTAGAAAAACCTTCGATGAACCTTCTGTAGTAACCAGCCAACCCTAAGAAGCTTCTAATCTCCGTAGCCGACTTCGGACTCTCCCACTGCATCACAGCATCAACCTTAGACGGATCCACAGCAATACCATTACCAGAAATGATATGACCCAGAAAACTTACTTCTGACAACCAGAATTCACACTTCGATAACTTTGCATACAGCCTCTTCTCTTTCAGGACCTCCAATACTAATCTCAAATGCTCCGCATGCTCTTCCTCCGACTTTGAATAAATCAGGATGTCGTCAATGAACACAACCACGAACCGATCCAAGTAAGTATGGAATATACGATTCATGTACTCCATAAATACACCCGGCGCGTTAGTGACACCGAACGGCATCACTGAATACTCATAATGCCCATACCGCGTCCTGAAAGTAGTCTTCTGAACATCCTCATCCTTCACCTTGATCTGATGATAACCTGGATGATAAACTGATCCATCAAATCGTCTATCCTCGGTAGCGGATAATTGTTCTTAATGGTCACCTTATTCAGCTGTCTATAATCAACAAACAACCTCATGCTCCCATCCTTCTTCTTCACCAGCAACACAGGAGCTCCCCACGGCGATACACTCGGCCTAATAAACTTCTTCTCAAGCAGATCTTCAAGTTGCTTCTTCAACCCAGACAATTCCGACGCAGACATCCTGTACGGTGCCATAGACACAGGCCTCGTACCGGGCACAAGATCAATAAAAAACTCCACTTCCCTCTCCGGCGGTACACTAGGAATCTCATCAGGAAAAACTTCAGGAAATTCGCGCACCACCTGCAACTCTTCAATGATAGCTTGATTTTCAACAGACAGCGATGCCATCAGCGAGAATAACTGAACTCCCTCCTTTGCTAACTTCCGCAACTGACTAGCAGATAACAAACTAGACTCCTCCTCTCCAAAGCTCACACACTTCCGACGACAATCAATGCGAACATGATTATGCTCCAACCAGTTCATGCCCAAAATTACATCTAATCCCTTCAGCGGCAAACAAACAAAGTCCACAACAAAGTCTCTGTCGAAGATCGACAAGGGACACTGAGAACACACTAGAGAGGTAGTTACCGACCCCTTAGCTGGAGTGTCGACAACTATCTCTCCATTCATAGCAGACAATACAAGATTCAACCTCTTACAATAATCAGCAGCAATAAAACAATGAGTGGCACCAGTATCAACAATAGACTTTAAAGGAGTACCATTAATGAAGCACGTACCTCTAATGAGTCCATCATCTTCAGTAGGCTCTTCACCTGCCAAAGCGAATACTTTTCCACTGGACCTCTCTTTCTTCGGCTTCGGACACTGAGTACTGATATGCCCCTCTTCACCACAGTTGTAGCAGACCACTGCCTTGCGCTCACATTCAGACACCACATGACCTTCCTTACCGCACTTGAAACACTTCTTTATGTCGCTTCTGCACATGAAACTCTTGTGACCAGGCTTGCCACACTTAAAACACACAATGCTAGCAGGGGCATCTGTAACACCCCCTTTCTACCCGTCAATTTATTAGCGTAAAAATCAGAGTTTCAAAATTTTAATTACACCACAAGGGATGTCACACTTACTTCGTTAAACATCACACGCCAAATTACTCACTTTTTGAAAACAGTCTTATAATACATTTAAAACGCCATTGTCAAATATGTTACAACTTCACAGCGGAAAATCCAACGATTATACACAGTCTTGAATAAACTAAAACAACGTTCTATTTCCCCCAAGTGTTACATATCAGAGCAGACGACCCGACTCAGCTAGCGAAGGTTCCTAAGCCTTCACTTGTGCTCACCTGCACGTTACCGCATAGGGGTAACATTCAAACAGAAGGGGTGAGTTCATCTAACCATATAATAAAGCATATGATAAGCACTAAGCTAGAGTTATGACACTATATAGACCACACCACGAAACATCAAGTCAATCTTCAAGGATAAAACAGTCAATTCCATCAGCAAGGGTAAACAGTCAATCTCATCATCAAGTTACTCGGCACAACGAGTTGTCACAATGTCATGCAGGAGTATGAAATGCAACCCACTCGCGGGCATATGAATGAGGTACCTTTTCACAAACGTCGCTTAGCCATTATGGCCTCATCGTCACTTAGCCTTTTGGGCCTCAAAAACGTCACTGGGTTTATGCATATGGGGCATGAGACACTATGACATGCACCACTCACAAACACACAAATCACGGTCAACTATGTGACCCGTCACTTACCGAATTTCCAATTTAGAGGCACAGCACCTGTCAATCCATTACACAACAACATCACTTAGCCATTTAGGCCTTAACATCACTTAGCCATTTAGGCCTCAAAACGTCACTGGGTTCATCGTCACTTATACACAAACATCATCAACTCAAACAATAGCCACTGAGGGCAAAAACGTCATTTACTAGCCACCAAGGGCATCATCGTCATTTACACATCATTATAAATAATATTAGCCACCAAGGGCAAAATAGTCATTTACACGTCATTATAAATAATATTAGCCACCAAGGGCAAAACAGTCATTTACACGTCATTATAAATAATATTAGCCACCAAGGGCAAAACAGTCATTTAACTAGCCACTTGGGGCATCATCGTCAAAATCATCATTTTTGACACTAAATCGTTAAAACCACTGGTCATACGCAAAAGAGAATTTTTAAAGACACCAAAACATCTTTTCATTGTCACAGCAACGATCACCGGGAACAGCCACTTGGGGCGCCCCAGCAACCTTCAGAAATAATAAGTTTTTATTTTTAAAAATGGGACACGCAGATAGACAACAGCAAATGCTTCACAACGCTTTTTGAAACGTTCAAAACGGATGTCCGAGTCAAAAGATATAGCGAAAACAGTTTTCGAAAACATTTTGGGACATCCCGAAAAATGGCGCCCAGCACTCGCAACACGCAACACACACACAACGCACCCACGCACCCACGCTGACACGGCGCCTGGCGTCTGGCGCCCAGCAAGTACAATTCAGCACAACAACAAGCACAATTTAGCAACACAAATTTTGGCTCGTGCGCCCAGCACAAGGGCGCCAATTCCTGAAATGCAAAACTCAACCAAAAACGCAACAACTTGGCACGGGGCACCCAATCACGAGGACGCCTAATTCCGTGGCCAAAATTCCAGCAACAACAATGCTTGGCACAGGGCGCCCCACTCAAGGGCGCCTAATTCTGCACCTAGACGACAAAATCCAGCAACATCATAAACACCAAAAATGGCGCCCTATGCGCCTATGACACCAACAACAACGAATTCGAGCAACACAAATTCATCAAATCACATACAACTCATACCAATAACTTCAAATCGCATATCAACCGTAAAAATAACATCACATCACAAATCAATCATGAATTCATAAAGAGTCATCAAAAATCATCCGCCGAATCATTATCAATCACAACACCATCAATGAGTATCCAAGCACTTAGCACGCAAACCACAATTTCTCAACAACGAGTTATCATATGCCTAGGGTTCATCAATAATCACTAGAAATACATAAAACGGCATACATAGAGCCTACCCCTACTTAGTCCCCATCATAAAGCCCTATTATAGAGAAGATGAGACCCACCCTTACCTGATATCGAAGCGTCTTCCAATGGCGAATCTCTACAGAGACAAATTACGAGTTCTCAAGCGTGAATCAATTCCAGCAGGACAATGATTGACTCGAATGCGTACAATCGTGCAACAACAACAATGACAGTACAAAAGTCATATACTAAAAATATTAATTATATAAAAATTACATATATAAAAGTAGATATAAGCGCACAGACACAAAATTCATCAAACTTTAATAAAGCTTTTGTATATATACCCTTATATGTATATATATAAATATATAAATATAAATATAATTAAATAAAAGTAACTTGTTAAATCAGCTCTAATAAAATATATTTTGTAAAGTCTAGTAACTTTTCAAGATGAGAATAGAACATGATAGGTGTAGGATATATATATATATATATATATATATATATATATATATATATATATATATATATATATATATATATATATATATATATATATGCGTACCAGTGTTTTTAAGCTACAAGCCAACATGGATAAGTTGGTGAGTTGCTCGACCAACAGTGATAACCTATAGCATAGATTAGAGGCTTTGACATTGTCATTCCTAACTAGCTCCAAAACACTTGTTAAACGAAGTCATGGAACGGATGATTGAGAGTATTTATAAACCAACCAATAGGAATGAACTTTTGATTCAAACATTCATGTAATGAATCGCTTTAATTTTGTGGCGTGAAATCATAGCTCAGTGGAGGGGTTGGATCTCAAATTGAGGAAGGTGTTGGTAGCATGGAATACTGGAACAACATAACTTAGTTAAAGGCATTGTTTTAACTGATTTGCTGGTCGGAATTGAATTTGCGACATACAAAGAGGTAAATATGAAGAAATATGTTTTGTCAAGGGAGAAGGACCGAGTGAAGTGTGGCTGCTGGCAAGATTTTGAGTGTGTGGAAACTAGGTTTTTCTTTTAAGAAAAGGATAATAGTAAGGCCCAACAACTAACTCTTCAACTCAAAATAACTTCTCCAAATACCAATTTTGCAAATACAACTATTTTATAAAATAATAAAATAGAATTACTAATTAATAATATATAACAATAATTTATAAAAATATAAATAAATATCAATTCAACCTGTATTAAAATTCAATTACTCATAAGACCTTAAACCATGGAAAATATCGAAATCATAGAATACAAAAAAAAAAAAAAGTAACCACATATTAAGAAAATGTCTTTGACAAAAATTGGGGTGTTACAACTCTCCCCCACTTAAAGGAATTTCGTCCTCGAAATTTTTACCCGCCAAGGCTAACACTCTCCCACCCACGACTAAGCTATCTAGGCCACTAGTTCTATCTACCATGCTGATCACCATTTCTCTGATTACCGGCGGTAAGTGATTGGGCGGCCGTCCCTCCTACTTATTCAGCCAGGTAGCTTTGAGAAATAACAACCAGACACATCCTCTCCCTAAGGATCTCTGATAGGGATTTGAGCGTAATCACGTTGGTACCACGTGATCACCCCCCAAGCTCTATTAAAGTTCCTTCCCAATACGACATGCTAAGACTCCACTGCGCTACTCTGATAAACTAGCTCGCATTCTACCTCACTCATCTACCCTTAAGGATAACAAAATACATCAATCATCACGGCATCACGACGAAACTCACAGGGTGCATAACAGTCGTACAACAAGCCTCATAATTTAGCAACACGACAACAACATCAACAAACAACTTTGCCACTCAGGCGACCTCAGCAACTAAAATTGCCACTCAGGCGACATCGACAACGACAAACCAACAGCAAAGCAACATCATCAAAAACAACAACGCATGGGGCATAGTAGCGGCGTACTAATCAATAATGGCCATCGGCCCACAACAACAAATCAACAACAATATAACTTGGGCCATTCGGCGGTACCCAAGGCAACACATAAACATCGACATTATTAACGAGGCAACCACAAGCAACAACAAAGCAACAATGCGGAGACAACTCCGGGACCAACAATCCTATAATCAATAACACATCAACAACTTCGGGCACCAAGGCACCGACACTGCAACAACGACTTGGGGCACTAAGCCACCGACAACACAATAACAACTTGGGGCTCTAAGCCACCGACAACACAACAACAATTTAATTCGACCGACACGCCTAAAAATCAACGACACCAGAAACAGTCAATTTTGCCTTGAAATTAGAATATTCAGTTAGGCCTCTGAATAAGCTTTCCGAAACATTTTAGTTTACTCAAATCGGACTCCTGGGTCAAAAGATATTGCAAAAACATTTTTCCGTTACAATGACAGCATAGACTAAGCAACACAGGAAATTCCAGCACTCACACATAAACTTCAACAATTTATTTACCCTATCAAACGACATCGGAATTTAGCAAACAACCCCTCTACGGAAAACTTACGGAGTCTAGTTTCTGGCTATATTTTTAGGATTTCAAAATGATGAGTCCAATAGCACAGTTTCCGCAAACAAGGCAGTAGGTCCAGAAAATGGGGCAGCGACTGTGTCCAAAGTTGTGACTCTTCTACAATGCCCAAAACAAACCCAAATAACACGAAACTTCAGCCTAAACAGTAAATCATTTTGTCTAGTTTTCAAAGAAATTGGATTCATTCGAAAAGGAGTTCATTTGAAAAACACCACAATCAAAACACTGACCCTATGTCCAAACAGTCCCCAAAATTTTACCCTAACTTGCGAAGCCCATAACTGGAGCTATACTACTCCAAATGCGACCAAACCAAAGCCAAAATGACCAGAGTTCAGCCTAGTTTCTAAAATTGTGAGCTACATAATTTATCAACCAGTACAACGGTTCCAGTTTAGCCAAAATCCAAACCTACTCAGAAAGTGTCTACACAGTGAGCTTAGCAACAAATCATTACTCTTTTTCAAATAAAACCAACTAGAAAAATCATTTTCCAATCCAACAAAAACTTCACCTCTATACTTCCTCATTTAAAATCCTAAGTCAAAATTAATTTTATTTCCTTTGATCTCCACCACATCAACACCCACGTTCATTCATTAAAATAGATTCTATTACTAATTTTAGTATCCAACCCTAAAATCGTCCATTAGACATTTCAAAAACAATTTCAGAAATCATTTTACTTTTCAGATCACAAAACTACATAGCACAGTAATCAGTTTTCAGCGACACAGCAAGCAGCAATAAACAAACGGCAACATCAATAGTAGTTTCAATAACAACAGTACACAATACCAGTAGGGGCATCTCCCCCACTAGTTCACTTACCATTAGCAGCTTCCGTTTACCTGTACCTGCAGGAACATCACTACAACACAAACCAATGGTCAAGACTAAAAGACAACAGTTGGTCGTTAACCGACACAACGACTCTACGACTTGGCCGGACGGACCAACCATTGCTCTGATACCACTAATGTAACACCCCCTTTCTACCCGTCAATTTATTAGCGTAAAAATCAGAGTTTCAAAATTTTAATTACACCACAAGGGATGTCACACTTACTTCGTTAAACATCACACGCCAAATTACTCACTTTTTGAAAACAGTCTTATAATACATTTAATACGCCATTGTCAAATATGTTACAACTTCACAGCGAAAAATCCAACGACTATACACAGTCTTGAATAAACTAAAACAACGGTCTATTTCCCCCAAGTGTTACATATCAGAGCAGACGACCCGACTCAGCTAGCGAAGGTTCCTAAGCCTTCACTTGTGCTCACCTGCACGTTACCGCATAGGGGTAACATTCAAACAGAAGGGGTGAGTTCATCTAACCATATAATAAAGCATATGATAAGCACTAAGCTAGAGTTATGACACTATATAGACCACACCACGAAACATCAAGTCAATCGTCAAGGATAAAACAGTCAATTCCATCAGCAAGGGTAAACAGTCAATCTCATCATCAAGTTACTCGGCACAACGAGTTGTCACAATGTCATGCAGGAGTATGAAATGCAACCCACTCGCGGGCATATGCATGAGGTACCTTTTCACAAACGTCGCTTAGCCATTATGGCCTCATCGTCACTTAGCCTTTTGGGCCTCAAAAACGTCACTGGGTTTATGCATATGGGGCATGAGACACTATGGCATGCACCACTCACAAACACACAAATCACGGTCAACTATGTGACCTGTCACTTACCGAATTTCCAATTCAGAGGCACAGCACCTGTCAATCCACAATTTACACAACAACATCACTTAGCCATTTAGGCCTTAACATCACTTAGCCATTTAGGCCTCAAAACGTCACTGGGTTCATCGTCACTTATACACAAACATCATCAACTCAAACAATAGCCACTGAGGGCAAAAACGTCATTTACTAGCCACCAAGGGCATCATCGTCATTTACACATCATTATAAATAATATTAGCCACCAAGGGCAAAACAGTCATTTACACGTCATTATAAATAATATTAGCCACCAAGGGCAAAACAGTCATTTACACGTCATTATAAATAATATTAGCCACCAAGGGCAAAACAGTCATTTAACTAGCCACTTGGGGCATCATCGTCAAAATCATCATTTTTGACACTAAATCGTTAAAACCACTGGTCATACGCAAAACAGAATTTTTAAAGACACCAAAACATCTTTTCATTGTCACAGCAACGATCACCGGGAACAGCCACTTGGGGCGCCCCAGCAACCTTTAGAAATAATAAGTTTTTATTTTTAAAATTGGGACACGCAGATAGACAACAGCAAATGCTTCACAACGCTTTTTGAAACGTTCAAAACGGATGTCCGAGTCAAAAGATATAGCGAAAACAGTTTTCGAAAACATTTTGGGACATCCCGAAAAATGGCGCCCAGCACTTGCAACACGCAACACACACACAACGCACCCACGCACGCACGCTGACACGGCGCCTGGCGTCTGGCTCCCAGCAAGTACAATTCAGCACAACAACAAGCACAATTTAGCAACACAAATTTTGGCTCGTGCGCCCAGCACAAGGGCGCCAATTCCTGAAATGCAAAACTCAACCAAAAACGCAACAACTTGGCACGGGGCACCCAATCACGAGGACGCCTAATTCCGTGGCCAAAATTCTAGCAACAACAATGCTTGGCACAGGGCTCCCCACTCAAGGGCGCCTAATTCTGCACCTAGACGACAAAATCCAGCAACATCATAAACACCAAAAATGGCGCCCTATGCGCCTATGACACCAACAACAACGAATTCGAGCAACACAAATTCATCAAATCACATACAACTCATACCAATAACTTCAAATCGCATATCAACCGTAAAAATAACATCACATCACAAATCAATCATGAATTCATAAAGAGTCATCAAAAATCATCCGTCGAATCATTATCAATCACAACACCATCAATGAGTATCCAAGCACTTAGCACGCAAACCACAATTTCTCAACAACGAGTTATCATATGCCTAGGGTTCATCAATAATCACTAGAAATACATAAAATGGCATACATAGAGCCTACCCCTACTTAGTCCCCATCATAAAGCCCTATTATAGAGAAGATGAGACCCACCCTTACCTGATATCGAAGCGTCTTCCAATGGCGAATCTCTACAGAGACAAATTACGAGTTCTCAAGCGTGAATCAATTCCAGCAGGACAATGATTGACTCGAATGCGTACAATCGTGCAACAACAACAATGACAGTACAAAAGTCATATACTAAAAATATTAATTATATAAAAATTACATATATAATAATAGATATAAGCGCACAACACAAAATTCATCAAACTTTAATAAAGTTTTTGTATATATACCCTTATATGTATATATATAAATATATAAATATAAATATAATTAAATAAAAGTAACTTGTTAAATCATCTCTAATAAAATATATTTTGTAAAGTCTAGTAACTTTTCAAGATGAGAATAGAACATGATAGGTGTAGGATATATATATATATATATATATATATATATATATATATATATATATATATATATATATATATATATATATATATGCGTACCAGTGTTTTTAAGCTACAAGCCAACATGGATAAGTTGGTGAGTTGCTCGACCAACAGTGATAACCTATAGCATAGATTAGAGGCTTTGAAATTGTCATTCCTAACTAGCTTCAAAACACTTGTTAAACGAAGTCATGGAACGGATGATTGAGAGTATTTATAAACCAACCAATAGGAATGAACTTTTGATTCAAACATTCATGTAATGAATCGCTTTAATTTTGTGGCGTGAAATCATAGCTCAGTGGAGGGGTTGGATCTCAAATTGAGGAAGGTGTTGGTAGCATGGAATACTGGAACAACATAACTTAGTGAAAGGCATTGTTTTAACTGATTTGCTGGTCGGAATTGAATTTGTGACATACAAAGAGGTAAATATGAAGAAATATGTTTTGTCAAGGGAGAAGGACCGAGTGAAGTGTGGCTGCTGGCAAGATTTTGAGTGTGTGGAAACTAGGTTTTTCTTTTAAGAAAAGGATAATAGTAAGGCCCAAAAACTAACTCTTCAACTCAAAATAACTTCTCCAAATACCAATTTTGCAAATACAACTATTTTATAAAATAATAAAACAGAATTACTAATTAATAATATATAACAATAATTTATAAAAATATAAATAAATATCAATTCAACCTGTATTAAAATTCAATTACTCATAAGACCTTAAACCATGGAAAAGATCGAAATCATAGAATACAAAAAAAAAAGTAACCACATATTAAGAAAATTTCTTTGACAAAAATTGGGGTGTTACAGCATCTCCCCCACTAGTCCTCTTGCCAGCATCAGCTTTCTGATATCCGGTCGCCTTCTTGATCTCGGACCTCAAACCATTCTCAAACTTGATACACTTAGAAAACTCGGCATTAGCACTAGTGTAATGCGGATAGAACTTTGATAGCTCCACGAACTTTGCGGCATACTCCGATACGGATATACTCCCTTGTTTCAGCTCCAGGAACTCAATCTCCTTCTTCCCGCGGACATCTTCCGGATAATACTTACGGTTAAACTCTCTGCTGAACACTTCCCAGGTAATCTCTTCATTAGCAGCCTCCAACCTCTGCCTCGTCTCTAACCACCAATCATCAGCTTCCTCAGCTAGCATATGCGTACCATAGCGGACCTTCTGTGCTTGGGTACAATCCATAACTCGAAAAATTCTCTCCATTTCCTTCAACCAAGCTAAAGCACCATCGGGATCATACTTGCCCTTGAACGTAGGCGGATTCTTTCTCTGAAATGTAGCCAAACTCTGAGCCCCGGCATTCTCACCAGCATTTTGTTGATTCTGCACAGCTTGTGCCATAGCAGCTAGAGCAGCAGCAATTGCAGTGTCGTTCCTCCCAGCCATTTCAACTCACTTGCTACAAAAACAACCAACAGTTAGATATAATTGACAACACACCATTGTCAATTGACACCTTTTCTACCCGGTAATTATTTAACAAAATCAGAGTTTCAAAATTTATTCATACTTCGAAAAGAGATGTCACACATCATCATTAAACAAAATGTCTCATATGACGTAAATAACACCTGATCAAAATTACATCACCACGCAGCGGAATAAAATACAAGTTCTAAAACATCAAATAATAACGTCCTGAATGGACTCCATACAATAAAACATAACAACCAAGTTCAGCGTTTCTTTCCCCCCCTTGAGTGTTACACATCAAAGCAAGGACACCGACGACACCGACTCCGAATAGCGAAGGTACCTAAGCCTTCACTCGCAATCACCTGCACGTTACCGCATAGGGGTAACATTCAAACAAAAGGGGTGAGATATCTCCAATATAATAGCATAAAATGATAGGAAATATGCTAAAATACGACAACTATGTCTACCACCTCACTACGCACACCAAATCGTAAACACACATCAATTATAATTATACATCATTTATAAACACCACAATCAGTCACCAAATGTCATGACGATTCATGAATGCAACCCACACCAACGGGCATATGCATGTGGTACCAAAATCACCAAAAGTCTTGCCCGTAAATAGGGGCGTCACCAAAATTGAGAGCTTTCGCACCAGGCTCACCAATTCACCAAAAATCGAGCTTTCACACCAGGCTCACCAGTTTTTATAAAAATTTGAGCTTTCACACCTAGCTCCAAGACCAAAGGTCTTCACCAAAATAATGCATATGCTGTATGCGACACCATGAATGCACACAGACAATCACCAATTTAGTCACAATGTGACACACCAACAACAATCACCAAAATATCACCAAAGTTGGGCTTTCACACCTAGCCACAACGACACCGAAAACACCAACCACCTGACAAAACCGAAAAACAAGACTTGGAACCTTCACACCTAGTTCCAATAACACCAAGGTTTGAGCCTTCACACCTAGCATCAAACAGCACCAAGGCACCTAGAGGACAACAATTTCCCAAAACAACACCAAGACACCAAGGAGACAACAATTTTCCAAAACAGCACCAATACACCAAGATGACAACCATTTTCTAAAACATTTGAGACACGAGGGTTTCTCACATCACCGGAGACAAACGACAATTTTTAAAAGTATTTGAGACACGACAATTTTCTTTTAACGACTACACCAACGGTAAACAACTTTTCCAGAAAAATGGGCCACATTGCCTCAAAATAGAATATTCATTTAGGCCTCTGAATAAGCTTTCCAAAACATTTTGAAACGTCTAAATCGGACACCCGAGTCAAAAGTTATGTCAAAAACAAAACCGGGGAACATTCGAGCAACATCCTGAAAATGGCGCCCAGGCACTGGGCGCCTAGCAGGGAACACGCTGGAAACTGGCCAGCAACAGGAACTGGCGCCCTTGGCGCCCAGGCAACACAAAACACAACCAGACACAGGATTTGGCGCCCACAGAAAACACCATGCAGAAACTGGCGCCCAGGGAGGCGCCCAGCAGGCACACAACAGGATTTTGGCGCCCTTGGCGCCCCTGCGCCAAGACACAACGCAACACACCCAAACACAGGCGCCCATGGCGCCCCTGCGCCAAGACTCAGCGCAACACGTCACAGGAACAGGCGCCCATGGCGCCCAGGACTCAGAACACAGCAGTAGCAACATCCTGGCACACGCACACACCCACCAGACACGGCGCCCAGGCATAGGGCGCCAAAAACAGCAACACAGACAACACCCAGCATGGCGTCCAGCGCCAGGGACCCCAAATCAGCAACACACCAAATTCACCAAAACACCACATAAGCACATCATATCACAAATTTAGCTCATCAATTCATAATCACCAATACCAATCATCATAATTCGCTAATCACAACACCAAACAAACATTTTATCGAACACCTAACATGCCATTTGTTATAACAACAATGAATCTCAATTTCTTATGATCACATCAATCACCAACAATCCAAATTTTTAATCCAACCTATTTACGATTCAACTAACACCAAACTACACATCAAAATCAAACCCTAGGCATCATAGGATCTATTCCCACATAAACCCCATCATAAAATCCCATTATAAGAAAGAACTCCACCCTTACCTTATATTAGGAGAGCACCAATTCTCTTGATCAAGTCACCAACAGAACCTCAGCAACACAGCTCCTCTTTGCTCCCTTGAATTTGCGAAATTCTCCTCTTCTTCTCCTCCCTTGAATTCGCGTCGTACCCTTCTCTCTGCTCCTCTCTCTATTTCGAAACTCTCCTTTATTTCTTTCTCAAGCCAATTCGCTTATTCCACTAATCCCTAGCCTAGGCGCTTCTCCTATGGGCCTAGCTAGCGGGCTTGGATCACGGGCTTTCCTCCAGCTTAAGCCCGATCACTAACACCATCACCTAAAATCCAATTACACACCTCTCAATCCATCGTTAATATAATTATACTAACTAAAATAAATAAAATAAATAATTGAATACATAAATATTTAATTAAATAATTTAATTAAATATTTGGGCGTTACATGAGGTTTGCCCCCAAACACTTATTCTATTCATTGTGTGATTATTCCTTGCTTGCATTAGTCTGCAGAACTTGAGCTTGTACTTAACTATCTTGCATTTGATTTATATACACACTGAGGCAATTTTTGAAAACCTGAGCCTTTCAAGCCAACCCTCTAATTGCTATCCCTTGTTAGCCCCTCTGAGCCTAATTGTTTATTTTTTGTAATTTTCTTGCACATCATAGCCTAAGTTTTCTTAACTTGGAGTTAGGTAGATTAAAGCATGGGAGTGGGGAAACATTCTAAGTTTGGGGTTGCTCATGGAATAGCAACATTCTAAGTTTGGGGTGGTATACAAGCGAAAGGAACATTCAAAGAAAAGAAGGAAAAAGAAAAATATATATATATATATTTCAAAAAAAAAGTTATATATAAATAAATAAGTAAATAAGTCCTTCTCTTGTGGAATGCTTTGGGAAGATGGGCTAAGTGAGTGAGATTGTTGAAATTGACAAAGAGAGAAGTAGGCCTAACTACAAGTTGTAACCTACTTATCCAAATGTATCCACCCTTACCTAAGCCCCATTACAACCTTTGAAAGTCCTCAAAAAGTGTGTGTAGTTATTGTGTATTGAGTTGTATAGTACTTGTTCAAGCCTATGGAACGATGATGCGGGTACTGTGAATTGAGGGAATACCCTAAACACCTCAAAGATAGAAACACCGGTGAGATGTGTGAAAAAGAGATAACTTGAGAATGCTTGCCTGCTTATGAGCTTGTGTCTTACCAATTCAGTTGTCTTGCTACTGCATTAGGTTGATGATGATTTTTGATACACTATGTAGTTATTGGTTTGTGTAGAATGTGTGACAGCTAAATAAAAAAGTAGCCACAGCCTGAATTGAATGTTTGCTTGAGGACAATCAAAAGTTTAAGTTTGGGGTTGTGTTGACTCTCTGTCATATGATGTAAGTTGTCCAATTTTAGGACCAATTGTGCGGGTTTTTGATTGTATCGTTGTCGTTATCTGGGGATTTAGCTTTGTATTAGAAATTTGTAGTAGGAAGTCCTTTTGTAAGCCGTTCCTGCATTGTTTGAGTTATTTTGTACATGAAGACCTCCAATTTGTGTGTTATCATTCAGCGAACCAGACACTTGCCCGGAGATGCAGCACAATTGGGAAGACTTAAGTTTCTATTCAATATCGCGTCGCGAAGGAAGCATGATGCAGCAAGAAATTGGATTCTGTCCAATTTCGCGTCGCGACGCGATGGATTGCTAAAGTTAGGATTTTTAATTCAGTTTTGCGTTTTTTCAAGGGAGCTTGGTCATTGGAGCGCAGCCAGACGTTTTGGAGCAGAGGAAAGTGAGATTTTGGGAGCTTTTCACCACTTGGGAAAGAGGGTTGAAGGTTCCTATGTCTATCTTTACTTGTATTGCTTCTTTTACTCTAGTTATGTCTCTATTCACCATGTGTAACTAATTTTCTAAGATTAGGGATAGATGATTCTCCCCGAACCTATGTTATGGATACTTTGTTATGGTTAATACAATTAGTTGTTTGAATTATCATAAGTCTATGCCTCTGATTGTAATGCTTTATAGTTACATATGATAATTATAATGATCTAGGTTATGTGATCGCATAGGGATATGGGTTGCATGCTGGATATGGGGTATTAGATCATGTACCTGTGATCACCATAGGAATATGCGGTTGGATGCATGAATTCACTATTTCTTAAGTTTATTGCTTTACTAGTTGGCATGATTCACCTAAGGAATTAGGGTAACTCAATTAGGTAAAAGGGGTTCTGAGGAGTTCAAACAATTAATCTGTAATTATCTGAAGGTTCATAACATAGGTGAAGGGAGAGGATTCGATCCCTAATCGCTTTTTCTCATCATTTCAACAACAGTTCTTACTTTCGCGTTACGCAATTACAAATCAAACCAATTTTCACAATCTAGAATTAATAAATTTTGCTATTGTTACAACACGCAATCCCTGTGGAATCGACCGGTACTTACCGTAATTTTATTACTTGCAACGTTTTCAGTACACTTGCTGAAACCTTAACAAGTTTTTGGCGCTGTTGCCGGGGATTGTTGACTTTGTTGTCGACAAGGCAAACGAGTTGACTCTAGATTTAGTTTCTGTTTTAATTATAGTTACTTAATTTTTGCTACTTGTTGGCTTTCTTGAACTTGTTGACGTTTGCTTAAGTGTTTCAGAGATTTGTGAATGCGGAGCAAGGGTCCACAAGAACTCTTGTTTGACCCGGAAATTGAAAAACTAGCAAAAGCAAATCGAAGAAAGGCTAAGCTTGCCAAGCAGCAAGCAAGGGAATTGTCACAGGTACAATCAACTTCTACCTCGGTACCGGAAGATTTTTCGAGTGAAGAGGAAGAAATGGCTGATCCTCCACCTCCACCAAGACGTACTCTAGGTGACTTCGGGCGAAGAAATCAAGGTGCCCAAGCTTTAGCATTTCAACCAGTGGGCGTGGGCCAGTTTGACATCAAATCTTCTGTCCTCACTGCCCTTAAATCGGAGCACTCAAGCAGGGCTAAAGATTAGTTGAACACTCTCCCAGGGACCGTCAACACTTGGAATGACCTCGAGAATAAGTTCTTGGAGCGATTCTTCCCTGTCTCTGTGAAGACATAGCTTCTCAGTGGTTTTGATGAAGACAACAACAATCAAGAGATCATTTGTGCAAGAGGAAATTGATCAAATATGTTAAAAGTTACAATTTGCTCAAAGTTATCAAAGTGCAAGAATTGTCTATGATTGATCAAAGGTATATGACATTCACATCTTACTTTTGATTACAAGTGTTCAAGCTATCATACATGCATGCCATGAGTTTTAAAAAATATATAATAATAAAATAAAATATTTTATTATTATATGCATGGCAACGTGATCCATCTACACGTTATGCATGCCATTTGAATTCATTGCCATTTGAATTCTTTCAAATGAAATACGTGATATGCATGCCAAGTTATTATTCAAATTGGAACGTCGAAAGTTATACGTGATATGCATGCCACGTTATAATTGGAAACAACCCTTTTGAAATCTTTTAAAAAACGTTTTCAGCCAACCAATTTTGATAAACGTTATTATGTTAAATGTTGCTATGAGAATGAAACGTTTTCTTTTGATTATGGCAAAGTGAGTTTTAAAAAATAGAATGCATGGCAACGTTATCTTGCAAAGAATTTGAATTCATGGCAAATTTGGTAAACACGTTAAACCGACCAAATTGAATTCTTTCAAAAATTATATGAACGTTGTACTTGATAACGTTAAAGACTTGATACTTGCTTTCAAAAATTGGAACCTTTTGGCACTTTGACAATGGCAACTTTTGGCAAATGGTACTCTTTTGAAAAGGTGTTTTAAGGCCTATATAAACTTCAGTATTTCAATTCTCACACAACCAATCTCTCTTGCTACAATTTTCACATACATACATTCTATTGAAAACTTTCAAAAATGGCAAGTGTTCAGACCAGATTTTTATAGTGAAACTTTTGTTCCAAAACTTTCATTCAAAGTCATAAGTTTCATATCATACATGAAGAACACTTGTATATCATTGTGAGACTTGGTTGTCACAAGAGAAAAGATCAATCTTGTATTGATACATATTATTTCAAACACTTTCTACACAAATTCAGATTTGTATAAACTTGACCTTGCATTCCAGGATTGTTGGAGCAAGTGTGTGCATTGAAGAGGATTGTTCTTCTTGCACTTAGTGTTTAGATCTTAAAGGTTTTAAGAGCCTTTGATCTCCCTATAGGTTAGATAGTAAGCATCACAATTGGTGTAAGAGCCTGTGAACAGAAAAATTCAGATTTGTATAAACAAGGTTTTATCAAACCAACTTTAAAACCGAAAAAATCTCTAAGTACCTAATTCACCCCCCCCCCTCTTAGGCGCAATCTATACTCACATTTGGTATCAGAGCAGGTTATAGGTAACCTGCTCCTAGAGATCCATAATGGCTTCCGCAAATCCGGTATTTAAAGATGGTGGTAGCAATAACAAGCCTCCATTGTTTTGTGGTGAATATTTCGATTTTTGGAAAATTCGCATGAAGGCTCATTTAGAAGCACAAGGAGAAGAAATATGGGATGCTGTCCAAAATGGTCCTTTTGTTCCTACAAGTGTGGTCAATGATGTTGGTACTATAAAGCCTAAAGGTTCATGGAATGATGATGATAAGAAAAGGGTGCTCTATGACAAAAAGGCAATCAATCTACTTCAAGGTGCACTTAGCATGGATGAATTCTTCCGTATTTCAACATGCACAACGGCAAAAGAAATATGGGATACATTGGTAGAAACACATGAAGGTACCGCCGAAGTTAAGAGATCTAGATTGAATACCTTGAGTCAAGAATATCAACTTTTCAGAATGCAGCCCGGAGAATCCATCCTTAATTTGCAAAAGAGATTCGTGCACTTGACCAACCACTTGAAGGCATTAGGTAAAACTCTTACTAATGATGAACTTAATCTTAAAATTCTTAGATCTTTGACCAGGGAATGGCAACCAAAAGTAACGGCGATATCCGAAAAGAAAAGCCTATCCAACATGTCTCTTGCAACATTATTTGGAAAACTTCAAGAATATGAAACGGAACTTGGAATCTTACAAAAACATGAAAGTCAAGACAAGAAAGCCATGGGCATTGCCTTGAAAGTTGATTCTAAAGAAGTTGAGAAAGATGACGATTCGAGAGAAGACGAAAATGTCATGCTACTTGTTAAAAGGTTAGGGAAATTCTTTGGCCATAAAAATAATTTTGGCAATTCTAACTTTGTGAAAAGGAAGAAATTCTCAAAAAGCAAGGATAAAGAAGCATCCACTTCAACACAAGATGTCACATGTTATGAATGCGGCAAGCAAGGTCACATAAAGCCGGATTGTCCGAAACTCCTCAAGAAAGGTGGTCTCAAAGACAAAAAGAAATTTAGGAATAAGAAGGCCTATGTTGCATGGGATGATAATGAGATAAGTTCTTCATCTGATTCGGATAGTGACGAAAGTGCAAATCTAGCATTGATGGCTTCACACCATTCCGATGATGAAGATGGCAATGTATGCTTGAAGACCACATCAAATCTATGGTATCTCGACAGTGGTTGTTCCAAGCATATGACGTGAGACATCAACAAATTTTCAAATCTAAAGCTTAAGGCCAAGGGTTATGTTACTTATGGAGATAACAACAAAGGAAAGATTCTTGGCATAGGCAAAGTTGGTGCACCACCTTTCACATCCATTGAAGATGTTCTTTATGTTGAAGGACTAAAGCACAATCTTCTTAGTATTAGCCAACTTTGCGACAAAGGCTTCAAAATCAACTTCACCAAAGATGAATGCTTGATAGAAGATGAAGCCACAAATGAGGTTAAACTTAAAGGTAAAAGAATCAATAATATTTTTATGATATCCCTTGATGACTTATCTTTGAAGGTTAAATGTCTCATGGCGAACAACAATGATTCATGGACTTGGCACAAAAGAATAGCACATATTCATATGGAGCATTTGAACAAATTAGTGAAGCATGATCTTGTCATTGGATTGCCTAAGATGAAATTTGTCAAAGATAGACTTTGTGATGCTTGTCAAAAGGGGAAACAAACTAAATCAACTTTCAAATCTAAAAATGTGGTGTCCACTACAAGGCCACTACAATTGTTGCATATGGACTTATTTGGTCCATCAAGAACAAGAAGCTTCGGAGGTAATGTGTATGCTTTAGTTATTGTTGACGATTTTTCTAGATATACTTGGACATTCTTTTTAGTGCAGAAAAGTGATGCATTCAAGGCATTCAAGAAATATGCAAAACAAATCCAAAATGAGAAATCTCTAACAATTGCCTCCATAAGAAGCGACCTTCATGGAGATGTCGAAGTTACATTTGTGGATACGCATAATCAATTAGCAGATATCTTCACAAAGCCTCTCGCAAGAGAACCGTTTTACAAAATTCGGCGAGAACTTGGGATTCTAGATGAAGGAGATATGTAAATTCGTCTATTCTCATTCATTATATAGCTCTGTTTTGGTTTCTCTAACAAATTTTGCAGATTTCAAAACTCTCTAATTATGGATTAAGGGGGAGCTTTAAGCCAGGGGGAGTAGTCTTGTGTAGAGAAACAAAAAGGGGGAGAATGTGAAGACATAGCTTCTCAGTGGTTTTGATGAAGACAACAACAATCAAGAGATCATTTGTGCAAGAGGAAATGGATCAAATATGTTAAAAGTTACAATTTGCTCAAAGTTATCAAAGTGCAAGAATTGTCTATGATTGATAAAAGGTATATGACATTCACATCTTACTTTTGATTACAAGTGTTCAAGCTATCATACATGCATGCCATGAGTTTTAAAAAATATATAATAATAAAATAAAATATTTTATTATTATATGCATGGCAACGTGATCCATCTACACGTTATGCATGCCATTTGAATTCATTGCCATTTGAATTCTTTCAAATGAAATACGTGATATGCATGCCAAGTTATTATTCAAATTGGAACGTTGAAAGTTATACGTGATATGCATGCCACGTTATAATTGGAAACGACCCTTTTGAAATCTTTTAAAAAACGTTTTCAGCCAACCAATTTTGATAAACGTTATGTAACACCCCGGTATTTCTATCGACTAAAAATACCCAAGTGCACATTAGTAACACATCAGAGATATAATTCCTGCTTAGACACTGAATATCATTATAAATTTTTCGCTGAATATAACCCAAACAGTCTTATTTACAACAAGACAATATGGTTCTCAGACCATATACCATCAGCATCTATAGTATTCAGTATCATCCAAGAAAGCGGAAGAAAGATATACACTAAATACATAATGTCTTAGTATACAGACAACAAAAGGGAAATAAGCTTAAACATAAAGCTAGACTATCAGCAACCAATCCGAGCTCAACCTACTTGTGCCTCTTGGATTTCCGCTGTCCCTGTGTCTCTGTAAAACGACAACATTTAAACAGTGAGATACAATCTCAGTGAGCTCTACCGAAACCCCTACTAACACTCTCGGTTCAGTTATGAAATCCGGTATTAATTCATTACGGCATCGGCTGCGCGAACGCTACCCCCGATGGACCGCATAAAACATTTTAACAGATTACCGCTGACGCGAACGAAGAACCCGGTAACCTATTAGTTTAGTACGATACCGCTGACGCGAACGAAGAACCCGGTAAACGTACTACAAACAACATAACACCGCTGACGCGAACGCTGCAAGGCGGTGAACCCCCTTACCAATAGTACCTTCTCCTATTGGCATGGAGCCTAGGTAAAAGGATCATGACTGCCTCCCCCTAGTATGTTAAATAATGGGTCGTCACCCAACTCGATATACTTTATACGTATATCTACAATATTATGAACCCACGGTCCATCAAATCAGACAATCAATGAAACACTTTAATCCACAATTTTATAAAATCCAAGTTCACACTCGCAATCTGGTTGACCACTTTTCGACACAATTTTCAATATCAAAAACAGTTCATTTTGCCTTAAAAATTGAATATTCAGTTAGGCCTCTGAATAAGCTTTCCAACGCATCTTAGAACACCTCAATCGGGTTCCCGGATCAAAAGTTATCGCGAAACGAAAAACAGTGTTTGGTTGCTGAAAATCTGCAAAGTGGCGCGCGAGTGGCGCGTGGACTGACAGTAGGGGGGTCTGTCAAGTGCCGAATTTGGCGGTTTCGCGCGAAAACCGCGATTCCGCTTAATTCCGATTCTCGTTCCGATTGAAAACAGTTTTGACAACTATAATAACAGTCTCAATCAAAGTCACACAATCAATCAAGTCAATCAAAAACTCATTTTAAACGAATTGTATCAAAACGCGACATATTTTCCAATTAACGGTTTTTAAGTCAAAATCTTTCGAAATCAAATCACCAAAAATTCCATTTAAACACGACACAACTCGAGACTCGCTCCGATCGATTCCTAACCCGAAACAGACAATATCAAGTAATATTCCAGACCAGTGAAAGCGATAAAACGATTAATCAATTAATTCGAAAACAAAAATCCTAAACGTGAGTAGAACTCACCCTTGACGCGTGATCCACGATCGAGCCGAAATCACCGAGTAGCCACACGAACGCTTCCCGCTCCGGCGACACCCAATCCGCTTCCAAAGCTTCCCACTCGATCACGAAACCTCTTTTGACCGAAATACCAAATTCCTCGAAATCTTCCATTGACACTATTCATTGTCTTCAACCTCCAATCACCACTATTCACATATAAACCCAATTTTGAACCCTAACCTTCAATTCTTCAAAAACTCCAAATCGGACTTCAATATTCGCGTATTCCACCTTGAGCTCGCTCCTAACCACCATTCTAGGCTTTCCTTTGAGCTTGAACCACAAAACCTCCAGTTTTCCTCTAAAATTCGAAAATGGCAAAGTGAGAGAGAGAGAGTTGATGATGAAGATCTTGGTACCAAATCGAAGAGGAAGTAACGCTGAGCATTTTTCGTGTTGGAAGGAAGTCGTTTTGTTGAGCGGAAGTACCCCCTTTTTCCTCTTCTTCTTCCTCCCCCTTTCTTTCTCTCTTCTTTTCTTTTTCTCTTCTCCTCTCTGTTTCTCGCCTCCTCTTTCTTTCTTTTCTTTCTTCAATTAATTCTTTCCTTTCTTTTACACACACACACACAGTTACATATATATATATATATATATATATATATATATATATATATATATATATATATATATATATATATATATATATATATATTTAGTATATAATTAGCAACGCGGTCCAATTACCATATTGATCTAATTCTCCTATTTCGATTCCGAAACTTTCTTGATCCGTATTATCCGGTTAACGATCCGATGACAATCAATAAATAATTTTAGCACTCAGTAAATTTACCAGTCGAGTACTAAATTAATTTAATTGTGTTAACATCCAAATAATCCCATTAATTATCTTGCGGATGTTACATTCTCACCAACTTAAAAAAATTTTGTCCTCAAAATTTCGTCAAGTCTTTCATCTGACTAACCGAAGATCGACATTCTCAGAAAGGCCTTAAGTTGCTGGAACACAATCTTGAATTAACGAAATAAGTGTAGAAAATCTTCTCAAGTTAGCACATCAATCTCCAAGTATGATCCACTACTACCTTGATACGAACTCTCTGGTCACGCATCTACACGGGAAACCCATCATTCACCTACATAGGCTCGGCACCGCGTTTGAAAACACTTCCGAGGCTTCATTCCAATTATCCTCGTTTACTCCCCAACTTTGATTAATCTAAATCAAAGGGTGTAATATAAGACACTTGATAGACATACAGGTTGAAAATGAGATCCACAACTGGTACTCCTCGGTAAGGGTAAAAACAAACACGATTTCCTCGAAGGGTGTAAACACTTTCTCAATAAATCTTCTAAAATCCATAACAGTTTTCGTACACACCGACAATGTGACGAAAAGTCGATTGCCAAACTTCTTGACTCGCCCCCAAGATTTCGAGATAATACTTCTCGAAAGAAGGTGAAATGAGGATTTACCAGAAACGTTTATCTTAAACGTAGAAATAAACCACGGGGACATCAAATAAATTGAACGTAATGAAAATCACCTCAGTTGTTCTCCAAACAACTATCAAACAGAACTCAGAGCTCCTTTCCGAATTAGTCAATAGCGTTGAGAGCTTCCCCTCAACCTAAGTGCGCCTCCTATGATTTTCTTCAATCAGGTCCTATTAGCCTCTTGATTCGTTCCCAAAATTAACCTTAGCATGCGGGTTTTCACAACAACGATTTTTCAAAACTATTATACCGCACGCCAAGCTTCACTTCGGAAATTTCAGTCACTTACAAGTAGATCCATCAATTAATCCTTTGATGGTTATTCGCAACGTGAAAACAGTCAGCAGTTACCTCACCTACATATTCGTGTTCACGTTCGACTTGTCAAACAGAATCTCATAATACTATCTCATTGTTAACTTTCACAAAGGAGAGGTTAACAGACTAATACCTCGGCTTTATATTCTGTACACCCTGGAACAGAATATAAACTTCGGTGTGCTTCCTCTAACACTTGCCTTTTATTGTTCTCATCATCGGCCGCACAGATTCTACCGTTGAAACAATTGACTCCATCACTATCCATGGTAAAATCTGGAAACTCCTTTTGTGATTGTAGCTTCACATCAACTTCCTATGCTAAGCGTATAGAATCCCTTAGGGAACTAGAGATCCTCATATGGCTCAACACTAACAGGTTCCTCTCGATCTTGAATTCAGATCTAAGTCTCTATCAGACTCTAATAATTCCATCTAATGCATCATAATTCTGCCGTGTGGAGCGATTTCCTATTACTCGCATCAGCTACAACATTGGAATTTCCTGGATGATACTTCAACCCGAAGTCATAATCCTTCAGAATTCTACACACTTCTCTGCGTGCTATTCAGTTCTTTCTGATCAAACAGATACCTTGAACTCTTGTGACCACTAGAGACTTCGAAACGAGACCCACACAGGTAACGTCTCCAAATCTTCAGTGCATACACAATAGCTATTAACTCCAATTCATGAGTTGGATAATTCTCTTCATGAGACCTTAATTGTCTGGACGCCTAAGCTACCACTTGTTGATCTTTGCATTAGAATACATCCTAAACCCTTCCCTGAAGCGTCATCGAAAATTTAAAATTCCAATGACGGATCCGGAAGAATCAGGATTGGAGCAGAAGTCAAAATCTTCGACTCTAGAAAACATCCCTCACAATCGGCATTCCACGTAAATGGATGACCCTTACGAGTTAACCGAGTAAGTGGAAAGCTAACTGTGAGAACCCTTGAACAAATCTCTTATAGTAACCGGCTAGACCCAAAAACTTCTGATCTCTATGACTGATGTCGGTCACTCCCATTCAACACCGCTTCCTTCTTACTGCGATCTACAGAAACTCCCGACTTGGGAAATCACATGTCCCAAAGACTTTACCTCTGACACCCAAAGATCACACTCCGAAGGTTTCAAGTACAACTTCTTTTCTCGGAGTACACTCAGAACAATGCGGAGGTGTTGGACATGCTCCTCAATGGTCTTTGAGCACACCAAGATATCATCAATGAAAACGACTACAAATTGATCTAGGTACCTGATGAATACTCGGTTCAGGTAATCCATGAATACCGCTGGAGCATTAGTCAAACCGAAGGCCATCACTACGAACTCGTAATGTCCATATCAAGTACGGAAAGCTGTCTTCGGAATATCTAAGGCTCTAACTTTTATTTGATGATATCCTGACCTCAGATCAATTTTTTGAAAACACTGCAGCACCTCAATTTGCTCAAGCAAATCGTCTATCCTTTGTAAGGGATATTTATTCTTGATCGTCACTTTGTTGAGTTGTCGATAATCAATTCACAATCTTATGCTACCATTTTTCCTTTCGACTAACCACACCAGAGCACTCCTTAGAGAAGCACTCGGTCGAATGAATTTCTTTAACATCGACTCTTCAAGTTGAGACTCCAGTTCCTTTAATTCTCGAGAAACCTTCGAGAAGAAACAATGGATATTGATCCTGTACCGGAATCAATTCTATAGAAAACTCTACCTCTCGCTCTGGATGTACAGAAGAAACTTCATCCAGAAAAGCATCCAGAGAACATCCATAAAGTCATTCACAACTTGTACGGATGATAAATCTAATACTAGTTCCAGTGGATGCAGATAACATACTAACATGTGCTTCCGCACCTTGGAATGAAGATTGACCGTCTGAGGTGAACTAGGTAACCGCTTCCGAATTTGTCTTAGACAATTCAACTGATTCTGAAGAGGAACTGATAGTTGATTAACACAGTCGATTGCAACATGATTTGCGGTCATCCAATTCATACCCAACATGGTGTCCACCCTTCTCATAGGCAAACAATAAATTCTACTACGAAATTTCTGTCTCCTATAACACGTAGACAATTCTGACACGAAGATTGGGTCTGGACACGACCCTTAGCCGCAGCTAAGATAGTTATCGGCTCGGATAGCGGAGATTCGCTAGTCCCAACCAAACCACACATGATTGAGCTCTAAAACAATGGGTTGCACCCGAATCGTATAATGTACTGACAGAGTTATTGAAAAGTAGATCCCATACCCCTCAGAAACCTGTCAGAAGTTGTAACTGTCTGAGCATCCAAAGTGTTGACTCGTCCTTGCCTTAGAGCTGCTTGTGACTCCTTGGAACTTTTCCTTACGGGGCACTCTTTACCATAGTGACCCTCTACATTTCTATAATAGCACCGATTAGATCTTCGCTTGCAATCACCGCTGTGAGGTTTTCCCCAGTCAGAACATCTTCTGACCTTTGAAGAATCAAAGAATTGCATCTGCTTTTCCTTTGATGAAATTATCTTAGGACTTTGCATTCGGAGTTGATAATTCAACTACCTTCTCCTTTCCCATACTTCCTATGAGGTCATCCTCGGCGACACGGGCTGACTGCACTAAGGCAACAAAATTGGTAACAGTATAAGAACTGAGACCATAAGTCATAAAAGCATTAAGGCCCTTCTTATACATCTGCATTCTCCATTCGTCATTCGAAACATACCTTACCATTCGGTAAAACTGAGACAACTTCTCGAACTTAGCGGTGTATTCTTCCACCGTCATGTCACCTTTCCTGAGGATGCACCAGTTGGAGACTCCGGTCTTGGTCGAGGATTGCATCTTGATCATCCAGTCATATTTCCGCTCATGATGCACTAAGTATTAAGTTGATCAGGCTCAATGTCTCTTAGCATCACAAGTGTATTTACAAAAAGGACTAGCAAGGAATCGACTCAACCCTAAACTAAGTCCGACTAGGTCGAACTGCTCTGATACCAACTGTAACACCCCAGTATTTCTATCGACTAAAAATACCCAAGTGCACATTAGTAACACATCAGAGATATAATTCCTGCTTAGACACTGAATATCATTATAAATTTTTCGCTGAATATAACCCAAACAGTCTTATTTACAACAAGACAATATGGTTCTCAGACCATATACCATCAGCATCTATAGTATTCAGTATCATACAAGAAAGCGGAAGAAAGATATACACTAAATACATAATGTCTTAGTATACAGACAACAAAAGGGAAATAAGCTTAAACATAAAGCTAGGCTATCAGCAACCAATCCGAGCTCAACCTACTCGTGCCTCTTGGATTTCCGCTGTCCCTGTGTCTCTGTAAAACAACAACATTTAAACAGTGAGATACAATCTCAGTGAGCTCTACCGAAACCCCTACTAACACTCTCGGTTCAGTTATGAAATCCGGTATTAATTCAATACGGCATCGGCTGCGCGAACGCTACCCCCGATGGACCGCATAAAACATTTTAACAGATTACCGCTGACGCGAACGAAGAAACCGGTAACCTATTAGTTTAGTACGATACCGCTGACGCGAACGAAGAACCCGGTAAACGTACTACAAACAACATAACACCGCTGACGCGAACGCTGCAAGGCGGTGAACCCCCCTACCAATAGTACCTTCTCCTATTGGCATGGAGCCTAGGTAAAAGGATCATGACTGCCTCCCCCTAGTATGTTAAATAATGGGTCGTCACCCAACTCGATATACTTTATACGTATATCTACAATACTATGAACCCACGGTCCATCAAATCAGACAATCAATGAAACACTTTAATCCACAATTTTATAAAATCCAAGTTCACACTCCCAATCTAGTTGACAACTTTTCGACACAATTTTCAATATCAAAAACAGTTCATTTTGCCTTAAAAATAGAATATTCAGTTAGGCCTCTGAATAAGCTTTCCAACGCATCTTAGAACACCTCAAAGGCGGGTCTGTCAAGTGCAGAATTTGGCGGTTTCGCGCGAAAACCGCGATTCCGCTTAATTCCGATTCTCGTTCCGATTGAAAACAGTTTTGACAACTATAATAACAGTCTCAATCAAAGTCACACAATCAATCATGTCAATCAAAAACTCATTTTAAACGAATTGTATCAAAACGCGACATATTTTCCAATTAACGGTTTTTAAGTCAAAATCTTTCGAAATCAAATCACCAAAAATTCCATTTCAACACGACACAACTCGAGACTCGCTCCGATCGATTCCTAACCCGAAACAGACAATATCAAGTAATATTCCAGACCAGTGAAAGCGATAAAACGATTAATCAATTAATTCGAAAACAAAAATCCTAAACGTGAGTAGAACTCACCCTTGACGCGTGATCCACGATCGAGCCGAAATCACCGAGTAGCCACACGAACGCTCCCCGCTCCGGCGACACCCAATCCGCTTCCAAAGCTTCCCACTCGATCACGAAACCTCTTTTGACCGAAATACCAAATTCCTCGAAATCTTCCATTGACACTATTCATTGTCTTCAACCTCCAATCACCACTATTCACATATAAACCCAATTTTGAACCCTAACCTTCAATTCTTCAAAAACTCCAAATCGGACTTCAATATTCGCGTATTCCACCTTGAGCTCGCTCCTAACCACCATTCTAGGCTTTCCTTTGAGCTTGAACCACAAAACCTCCATTTTTCCTCTAAAATTCGAAAATGGCAAAGTGAGAGAGAGAGAGTTGATGATGAAGATCTTGGTACCAAATCGAAAAGGAAGTAACGCTGAGCATTTTTCGTGTTGAAAGGAAGTCGTTTTGTTGAGCGGAAGTACCCCCTTTTTCCTCTTCTTCTTCCTCCCCCTTTCTTTCTCTCTTCTTTTCTTTTTCTCTTCTCCTCTCTGTTTCTCGCCTCCTCTTTCTTTCTTTTCTTTCTTCAATTAATTCTTTCCTTTCTTTTACACACACACACACGGTTACATATATATATATATATATATATATATATATATATATATATATATATATATATATATATATATATATATATATATATATATTTAGTATATAATTAGCAACGCGGTCCAATTACCATATTGATCTAATTCTCCTATTTCGATTCCGAAACTTCCTTGATCCGTATTATCCGGTTAACGATCCGATGACAATCAATAAATAATTTTAGCACTCAGTAAATTTACCAGTCGAGTACTAAATTAATTTAATTGGGTTAACATCCAAATAATCCCATTAATTATCTTGCGGATGTTACACATTATTATGTTAAATGTTGCTATGAGAATGAAACGTTTTCTTTTGATTATGGCAACGTGAGTTTTAAAAAATAGAATGCATGGCAACGTTATCTTGCAAAGAATTTGAATTCATGGCAAATTTGGTAAACACGTTAAACCGACCAAATTGAATTCTTTCAAAAATTATATGAACGTTATACTTGATAACGTTAAAGACTTGATACTTGCTTTCAAAAATTGGAACCTTTTGGCACTTTGATAATGGCAACTTTTGGCAAATGGTACTCTTTTGAAATGGTGTTTTAAGGCCTATATAAACTTCAGTATTTCAATTCTCACACAACCAATCTCTCTTGCTACAATTTTCACATACATACATTCTATTGAAAACTTTCAAAAATGGCAAGTGTTCAGACCAGATTTTTATAGTGAAACTTTTGTTCCAAAACTTTCATTCAAAGTCATAAGTTTCATATCATACATGAAGAACACTTGTATATCATTGTGAGACTTGGTTGTCCCAAGAGAAAAGATCAATCTTGTATTGATACATATTATTTCAAACACTTTCTACACAAATTCAGATTTGTATAAACTTGACCTTGCATTCCAGGATTGTTGGAGCAAGTGTGTGCATTGAAGAGAATTGTTCTTCTTGCACTTAGTGTTTAGATCTTAAAGGTTTTAAGAGCCTTTGATCTCCCTATAGGTTAGATAGTAAGCATCACAATTGGTGTGAACAGGCTGTACAATCATTCTAACTATAGTGAAATCTCTTGCTAGTGGGCAAGGGGACTAGACGTACTCTCCGGATTGTGGAGGGGAACTAGTATAATTCTCTTGTGTCCTTTTACTTTCCAGCACTTAACTTTTTCCATACACTCACCATAAAACAAGGTTTTATCAAACCAACTTTAAAACCGAAAAAATCTCTAAGTACCTAATTCACCCCCCCTCTTAGGCGCAATCTATACTCACAGTCTCCAAGTTTATAAGGAAAAGAGCTTAAATATCTAACTTTACTTAGAGTCATTGTATGATTCTTGGGAGGGATTCAAATTGTTGCTCAAAAAGTATCCCGGGTATGGTATAGATGACTTCTTACAGCTACAAACTTTCTGTCATGGTTTGAGACCTCAGACAAGAATGATGCTGAAGACCCCAACAAACACCTCTTCCAATTTTATGAGATATGTGATACTACACACCCTGAGGGGGTGACTGATAATGCAAAGAAGGTTCGGTTGTTCCCATTCACTCTAACAGGCAGGGCTAAAGATTAGTTGAACACTCTCCCAGGGACCGTCAACACTTGGAATGACCTCGAGAATAAGTTCTTGGAGCGATTCTTTCCTGTCTCCAAGTTTATAAGGAAAAGAGCTGAAATATCTAACTTTACTCAAGGGGAGTCAGAGTCATTGTATGATTCTTGGGAGGGATTCAAATTGTTGCTCAAAAAGTATCCCGGGCATGGTATAGATGACTTCTTACAGCTGCAAACCTTCTGTCATGGTTTGAGACCTCAGACAAGAATGATGCTAGATGCCTCAGTTGGAGGATCTTTGGGTACAAAGACTTGGGAGGAAGAAAAGCAGCTAGTAGAAGACATGGCCTCCAATGAATACAGAATTCAGAATGATCGGGGAGGCGTAAGTAAAAAGGGTGTGCTAGAGCTAGATTCAAATAGTGCTGTGTTAGCCCAGCAGAAATTAATGTCCATGCAGATTGAGGCCCACACCAAACAATTGGCTGCAGCTTGTGAGGTTGGGTCAAAAATCCAAGCAACCGCCCAAGCAGTGCAAATTGGTGGGTGCATTTATTGTGGCAGAGAAGCTCATGAAGGGGATTGTGCAGCCCAAGGAGAGGCAATGGAACAGGCCAATTATATGGGAAATTTCCAAAAACAAGGTGGGAACCCTTTTTCCAACACCTACACTCCTGGGTGGAAGAACCATCCCAACTTTTCTTGGAAGAACAATGAAGCCTCAGGTTCCCAACAACAATCTCAGGCACCTAATCAACAACAAAAACCCCCTTCTCGGTTAGAAGATGCGTTGACACAGTTTATGCAGATGACCAAAAACACCTTCCAGTCCCAAGAACAGATAATGATAAACATGGGAAAGAACCATGAAGCATCCATGAAGAACTTGGAGACCCAAATTGGCCAACTGTTAAAGCAATTAGCTGAGAAGTCCAATGGTAGTTTCCTTGCAAACACTGTGGATAACCCCAAGAATGAGAATTGCAATGCCATCTCACTGAGAAGTGGTAAAGAGTTGAGACCCGTTGAGGTAACCAAGCACAAGCCTAGTGAAGAGAATAAGGTGGTTGAAAAAGAAAAAGAATCAGGAAGTAAGAAAATTGAGGGGGAGGCAAGAGAGAAGGTCTAGGAGATCCCATCATACATGAAATTGCCCTACCCCCCATTAACCAAGAAGAAAGAGAAGGAGGAGCAATTCTCCAAGTTTAGGGAAATTTTCTCGCGTCTCCAGATCAACATTCCTTTCGTAGAGGCATTAGAGCAAACGCCCATGTATGCAAGGTTCATGAAGGAATTGTTGACTATAAAAGAGGAGGTTTAAGGATGATCAAATTGTGGCTCTATCCGAGGAGTGTAGTGGCATAATACCAAACAAGCTTCCTCAGAAGTTGAAGGATCCTAGGAGCTTCACCCTCCCGTGCACAATTGGTGAAGAAAAGGTTGATAAGGCACTGTGTGATTTGGGGGCGAGCATAAACTTAATGCCCCTAGCCATGTGGAGGAAACTGGGTGGACGAGAAGTGAAACCAACCACCATGACCTTGCGTCTTGCTGACAGGTCTATCAGGAACCCTTATGGGGTTGTAGAGGATGTCCTGGTCAAGGTTGGCAAATTCCTCTTCCCAGTAGACTTTGTAATTTTGCAACTGGATGGGGATACGGATGTCAAAAGCTCCATGAATGGAGACAATGACATTCCGTTCATTCTGGGAATACCCTTCCTGGCTACCAGTAGGGCAGTAATTGATGTGGCTGAAGGGACGGTGAAATTGAGGGTCCAAGATGAATCTGAGACCTTCAATGTGCTTGAGTACACAGCCCCGATGAAGGAAAAAGAAGAATGTCACTGCATTGAGACCACTAATTCCAAGATGGTTGGGAAAAAAATCTACCACCCAAACCGTGAGAAGCCACCTGCTGTCTGGAAGGACCTGAAGGAAGCTACAAGTACATCTGGTAAGAACTGTAAGATGGCAGTGGAGTATGCCAAGGGAGTGTTGGAAGAGGCACTAAAAAAGCTGAGTGCTCCACCGGAGCCAAAGTAAGTCATCTTCTGACAACCGTCAAGCTAGTGACGTTAAAGAAGCGCTGAGTGGGAGGCAACCCACTGTGAGGTACCAAGTATTTATTTTAGTTTAATTTTAAGTCATCCAATCTCAATCATTCAAACATTCATAACCAAATACATTTTCCTAATTACGGTTTTCGCAAAACAACGGCTTTCAATGAAATCGAACGAAACGAAACACCAAAACCTAATTCATATCAATCACTCATTCAATCATTCATCGGAAAACACCAAATTATACAATTCCGAAATACGGTTTTTATGCAATTTGATGAGACGGAAACAGGACAACTCGATTTATGAAACATGCAAACATATTTTCGAAAACATATCCCTAAGCGAGTATAGAACTCACCTTTCGTGATGAAAATAATGAAACACCGAGAACTCCATAATGCTCGAAACACCAAACCGCTAGAACGATCCTCGTATTCGACAAAACCGCTTCAAAACGAAATCAGCAGCTCCTCTTTCAAAACTCCAAGTTCCTTGGCTACTGAAATTGCCCCCAAATAGTTCCTGACCACAATGTAGCTTTAAACTTGCGATTCCAACTTCACCCTACACACCTAGAGCTCCAAAATTACATGCACAAGCTCAAGAGGTCCAAAGCTTCCACCATGAGATGCAAGACCTTAGAAGCTCCAAAACTCCATTGTTGGTTCTTCAAGCTTTAAACTTCCATAAATGGTGAAAAGGAATGGAGGAGGAAAGTGTTTCTGAAGGTTATATCAATTGAAAGAGGATGGAAAAAGGAAGAGGATGATGCTATTTTCACCTACATGCAATGGCATCCATGGAGATTCTCTCAATTCCCTCTGCTCCCTCTTGTCGCCCCACTCTCTCTCTTTTGAGCTTTCTTCACTTATTTTCTCCATTTCAGAATTTGAGGAATGAGAGGGTGATGTTGGCTGCTTACAATACTAGGAGCTGAGGGTTTAATGAGTGGTAAAAGACCAAATTGCCCTTAGTTCTCTAATCCTCACATAATCCATTTTACTCCATTAAGCACTCATCAATTCCTATGACTTAGGAATTCAACTACCATTCCCATGATCCTACCATGACTAGGACCCAATCTATTATTTCGTCGGATGATACATCTTCAATATGAGGTGAAATGACGATTTTACCCTTCAAGTTGCTAAACACCTCACTCTCTCATTTAAATCATTTCTAATCACTCAATTATCCCATAACTCTCCTAATTATTTTAATAAGTGAAATTAGCTAAATTGGGGATGTTACAATCACCCCAACTTGAATTGATTTTGTCCTCAAAATCGTTCTAGTTACTCAATGGCCACTATCTTAAAGCTTCATCTATCTTCATGCCATCTCACAAGTCAAACCCTTACTTCTCTTCTTAACACTTAAAGGGATTCACCCCAACTTGGATTGACCATAGTCAATTCTATTTCTGCACATTAACGATCGAAGGAAATCATGATCGCATCAAAGACTTTAAGAAAAGAGGCAAGGTATATTTTTAAAAATTGTTTCGCTCCTTAGTGCAATCAAGTTTCCGTTGTACTCTCTATACGATCCTATGGTTGAATCGATTCCAAGAACTAGACGGTCGCCCACAGCTTCCTCGAACAATCAGGGATGCCCATCTATTGTTCCGGAATGTCATCTGTAGCCCCCTGCTTCTGCTGCTGGCTCTGATGAATCGAGAAGGCTAGAAATCCTATGGTTTAGGGTTTCAGACATTTTCGTGGCTAAGGCAACCAATAGTCATGATTCTCAGTAACTCACATGAAACATTGAGCGGATCCTGACTCAACAGTTCACATAATATACTGAAAGGTTCTGACAGTCAATCGTCTAAGTCCCTAACTGACTCGATCTAATAACCTCTTGACCGTAAGGTCACTAAGCCCGACCAGGTCGAACTGCTCTGACACCATTTTGTAACACCCCGATATTTCTAGCTTGTAAAAATACCAAAGTGCACAACATGGCATACATCAGAGTAATTTCCTGTTATTGAATATTGACACAACAAAAACTTTCGATAAATAGTTTATCAAATGGTTCCATGAACCTCATTAAACTTGACAAAGTACCTAAGTTTCATGACTTAAATCTTATACAATCCTGGTGTTCAATACCCAAAACATACGTAGCGGAAGTGATTTACAACTTGTAACAATTATAAGTCGTACAATCAAAGATACAAAGTTTAACCATAGAAAATAACATAAACATTTTAAACTAAAGCTTCGACATCTGCTTTCGGTTGTACCGTAGCCGTGCCTCATCGCCTTTGACTGTTCTTTGTAAAACCACAAAACATGAAGGGTGAGATAACATTATCTCAGTGAGTCCTATCGAGACCCCTTACTAACTCTCTCGGTTCATTTATGAAACCTTTTTATTCGTAGTTCAATATATATAACTACGTGCATAAGACTTATCTTTACCTAATACATCACCTTATATCATATTACCCACATTGGGTCGTCACTTATACTATATATACTATACCCGCATTGGGCCGTCACGTATATTGTTCCCGCATTGGGCCGTCACGTATATTTGACATGAACATAACATAACCTCAACCTCATTATTAGATCCTCAACCTCATTTAGACATTAATTCATTAAACAACTTTCATGACCTCACTTGTGGTTACTAACGTTCATTAACATGACTCTGGGAACATCACAATCCAGTCCAAACATCATTATTTCAATCACAATCAATATTACCCGCATTGGGCCGTCACCTATACTATGTATACTGTACCCGCATTGGGCCGTCACGTATACTATGTATACTCTACCCGCATTTGGCCGTCACGTATACTATATCCGCATTGGACCGTCACATATATTTGACATCAACATAACATAACCTCGACCTCATTATTATAACCTCAACCTCAGCATCAACCTCAAGGGACATAAATCCATTTAAACAATTATCATAGCATTAACCTCAACCTTATGGGACTTATAGTCCACTTATCATGACATAACATAATCACATTTAAACATAACATGACATTACCTCAACTTCCTAGTCATTCACATAGAACCTTCGCATCACATTAATTAAACATAACATAATCACATTCAACATCAACACATAGGGTTGGGGAAAGGATTAGAATAGGTTTGGAATCAATTAGGAAGGCTTTGGACACATTTTAAAATCGGGGACAGAAAGATCAGCACGGGTCGTGCCAAAATCAGCCCGGGTCGTGCCAAAATCAACCCGGGTCGTGCTGACTTATCAGAATTTCTATAATCTGGGACAGAAAGATCAGCACGGGTCATGCCAAAATCAGCACGGGTCGTGCTGACTTATCAGCAATTCCAAAAATCCTGTTTTCGTGTGAAATTCCCATTCTGGTCGATTCTGAAACTTATTCCGATCGATACCCAACACAATCAAACATTATTCCAGTCCAACACACATCAAACATAGCATCAAATCATCCAATCTCAATCATTCAAACATTCACAACCAAATACATTTTCCGAATTACGGTTTTCGGAAAACAACGGCTTTCAATGAAATCGAACGAAACGAAACACCAAAACCTATTTCATATCAATCACTCATTCAATCATTCATCCGAAAACACCAAATTTTACAATTCCGAAATACAGTTTTTATGCAATTTGAAGAGACAGAAACAGGACAACTCGATTTATGAAACATGCAAATATATTTTCGAAAACATATCCCTAAGCGAGTATAGAACTCACCTATTGTGATGAAAATCACGAAACACCGAGAACTTCGTAATGCTCGAAACGCAAAACCGCTCGAATGATCCTCGTATTCGACCAAACGACTTCAAAACGAAATCAGCAGCTCCTCTTTCAAAACTCCAAGTTCCTTGGCTACTGAAATTGCACCCAAATAGTTCCTGACCACAATGTAGGTTCAAATTTGCGATTCCAAAATTACATGCACAAGCTCAAAAGCTCCAAAGCTTCCACCAAGAGATGCAAGACCTTAGAAGCTCCAAAACACCATTGTTGGTTCTTCAAGCTTCAAACTTCCATAAATGGTGAAAAGGAATGGAGGAGGAAAGTGTTTCTGAAGGTGATATCAATTGAAAGAGGATGGAAAAAGGAAGTGGATGATGCTATTTTCACCTACATGCAATGGCATCCATGGAGATTCTCTCAATTCCCTCTTCTCCCTCTTGTCGCCCCACTCTCTCTCTTTTGAGCTTTCTTTCACTTATTTTCTCAATTTCAGAATTTGAGGAATAAGAGGGTGATGTTGGCTATTTACAATATTTGGAGCTGAGGGTTTAATGGGTGGTAAAAGACCAAATTGCCCTTTGTTTTCAAATCCTCGCATAATCAATTTTACTCCATTAAGCACTCATCAATTCCTATGACTTAGGAATTCAACTACCATTCCCAAGATCCTACCATGACTAGGACCCAATCTATTATTTTGTCGGATGATACATTTTCAATATGAGGTGAAATGACGATTTTACCCTTCTAGTAGCTTAACACCTCACTCTCTCATTTAATTCATTTCTAATCACTCAATTATCCCATAACTCTCCTAACTATTTTAATAAGTGCAATTAGCTAAATTGGGGATGTTACAAATTTTTATAGGAAAAAAGAACTTAAATAAAAGAGAATAAAAAGTATTACTCCATCCGTAATATATAAGCAAAATGTCTGTATATGTTTTATATTTAGATTATTTTGTTTAAGTTTTGTTACAGAGTGAGTAAGAGGTTAGACAAAAAAAAGCAGTTAAGGAAAATTTACACGAACACTAGTTTTATACACTACCACATGCCAAAATAAAAGTGCAAAAAAGAAAATAAAAATAATAATAAACTAAAAGTAAATTATTATCTGCAAAAATAAAAAATAACAACTATATTATGATTAAGTTAAATTTATGAGATTAAAAGACTTTTTTAATGAACAATTGTGGTAGAAAGTAAATGATATATTAGCTATATATATAGTAAAATATAAAACCAACAAGGGTTGCTCTAAGTGGTAGCTGAACTTGAATCCCACTCCAAGGTCTCGGGTTTGAATCTTGGGCATGGCAAAAACTCTGTTGGGAGGGGAGAACTACACGGACCGACAAACCTGGGTATACACGTGGCCAACTAGGTTCCCCGACGGAGACTAGTCACCGGTAAAGCCGGTGGATACTGCGCACCAATAACACGGTAATTAAAAAATAAAATAAAACATCATCAAATTATGAGAAATAACAATAAATTTTTATTGGACCTAATTTCAACCTATTTTATTATTTTTGCGGTACCAATGACTACCAATTGCCAGGCAATTATACCCCTCAACCCTACAAAACTGGCTTGGCTTTGATACCATCTTAGAATGTGAGTTGGGCCTAACTCAACACTACAAAGTCGGCTTGTAAGATAATGGATGCCCTTTAATTTTATACTCTTTCTAGACCATATCTCTAGTCACTGTGGTTTTTATTTATATATACAATCATTAATTCATGGGTTAAATATTTTTTTGGTCCTTACAAAATTTGGGTTTTTTGTTTTTAGTCCCTCAAAAAATTTTCACCCACTTTTGGTCCCTATAAAATATAAATTCAATAATAATTTTGCCTTTTACCATTTGTTCTACTAAATCACCTTTATATGCATTTATATCACCAATCAATTGCCTAATAATTTTGCCTTTTAGTTTTTAGTCTCATACTTTCATGATGTCTTATTATTATGTTTTTATCAAATAGGCTTCATGCCTTTTAAAAAGGGAAAAATAAAGACGATAGAATAGAAAAGAGCTCAAGGCGGAACTAAAGCAATACCTTTGGCAACAGAGAAGATAGAGTCAAAAAAATAATAAGGAGCCCCTGAAACACTCCATTCTAGTTACTAAAAGAAAAGTGCTACCTACCAACAGATAGATAAAAGAGACAGGAGGAAGATGTCCTTGAGCGGGATTATAGCCAACAAATCTTTGGCCAAAATCTGTTTTTCTGAAAATTCTAGGACTAGCTTATAATAATCAGAATTTTTCGTTGAACGGGTATTATAGCCTTCACTTTTCTGGATCAAATTCTTTTTTTGTTAAAATTTCTTCTTCTTTTGACTCTTGGACACCACCAGTTCAGGCTTATAATAATGCACATTTATTCCTTGGGTCATAGGATCATCTGCGTCATCTGACACATCACCCCAAAGCTTCCCCAAACTTCTCATGTCAGATGCTACCACTAGATTAGAAGTAGTATCAGACTCTGAGGCTTTTTATTGAATCTAGCATGTATTGGGAGGTTGAGTGGAGGATGCATCAATAGAATCACTACCACCCCAACTAGCTACACAGGTGGAAGAAATCTGAACAACGTTATTTTGAGCTGATGCTTGTGTGCTAGGGGTAGAATCATTAGTCAACCTCTGGATAACGACATGCGACATTTCCTTACCATCATCCAAAGCAATAGAGTCATGGACATTTGGCTCTTCGTTAGATTGCAGCACCTCTTTGTTACTCCCATAATTAGGTGAGGATTTCCCTGGTTGCTTTTGCTCCTTTATAGGTTGTTGGGCAACTTTCTATTTGTAATTCACATTATTAGTACCTTAAGCTTAGGGACACATATCAGTTTTGCCTTAGCGGCATATTTTGGGACCTGTAGCTCCTTGTGCTTTTCCCCACTAGAGTGCATTCTTCCTTCGCAAATACTAGTGGTATTGTAATACCCCGAAGCGTGACCTTCTAGGATAAGGATAAATCCTCAAAGGAGGACTGTGGGAATCAATTATATATATATATATATATATATATATATATATATATATATATATATATAATTTTGTGTCAATTATTTTCCAGCTGAAAGTAAAAGAAAGTTTAAGAGTGAAGAGAAAGGGGGAATACGAGCAGGAAAGGGAAGATGGAGAGAAGAGAAAGTAGAGAGAGCAACTCCAAAAACACTCAACCACAAAACAGAGTATAGAAACATCACCATTCCACTCTCTCACTCACCTTTGCATGTGAGAGTTTAAGCTAGGGGTAGAGCTATGGGAGCTTAATTGCATGTGAGTGTAGAAGTTAAGACTCAAGTATTTGAAGTTGTTAGGGAGCTTTCAAGTCAGATTTTTGAAGCTACATTGTCCACAAGGAGCTGTTTGGGAATAGCATTCACTAGAGTGAGGGTTGCAAGTGTTGTTGAGAAAACTACTCAAGGTGAGTTCCTCACTTTCCTTTTTTTGGTAAAGTTAGTGTTTGAAGCACAATATTATACTTACCATCTTTGTTATTCAGATATTGTTCGAACTTTGATGTTATGTGTGAATTCAAAAAGTCCCACATTAGATAGAATAGACACTTTAAGAGAGTTTATAAGTAGGAAACTCACACATGGGTTTGGGCCCCAAGTGGTACCCAACTTTTTGAATGGGAGAGGACGCACACAAAATGACAACCACGCGCGCACCGCCGCCGTCTGCCCGGCGTGGCACGGCCAGGCCTTGGCTTGGTGGTATATATTTATTTTTCGAAAAATATTTTTTATTTTTTTCTTCCGTGTCCATTGGCTCTCCCAACGATCATGTTGACAGAGTCAAAGTTTCCAATGGTCATATTGACCGAGTCAAACCGGTAACAGTTTTTTCCCAACGAACTAATTGACCAAAAGAGTCGTTGGCTCTTCAAATGCCTTCGAACGGCTATCTCCATCCCCAGGCCTATAAAAGGAGCCCTCACCTCACTTCTAACTCACACCAAAAGTTGAAGCATTTCCTAGTTTATTTCTTAAGAGTGGTTTTCATATACTAGCCTCATTCTCGTGCGAAGAACGGGGTGAGCTAGTATCGATGGATGTAAATACATTAAATCAATTTATTAATGTTGTGAGAAGGTGACTATTAATTAGGGATAGTTTAGCAAATCTATTTATATTTTCGACGAATCCAAAAAAATTAAATGCATTAAATCAACTTATTAATGTTGTGAGAATGTGACTATTAATTAGAGATAGTTTAGTAAATCTATTTATCTTTTGCATGAAACCAAAAAATTTAAATGCATAAAACTACTATTCTTAATTCTTAATATGTGTTAAGGTAGTTATTTTTGCTTATAATTAAGTCCGGAGGGAGTACATCAATACATCATGCAGGGTTGAATAAAAATCACTATTAAAATAAAAGCACCTACACAAAGTTGAAAGAAAATGTTGGGGAGTTCTAAAGTAAATGAGGCCAAAGTTCCCACGAAAAAAGTTAAATTATAAATATAAATAAATATAAATTAAATAAAAATATTATAAAATTAGAAATGAACTTTAACACAGACATTGGAATTAAACATCCACATATAATAAGAAGAAAAAGTCTGGAAAATTTAAATAACGTTATCTATATTCATCAGAAATATAAAAACCTAACTCAAAATTAAAGAGAAAAGAAGACAACACAATTAGAAAGGGAAACACATACGTAGGTATCATGCCGAGTTGGATTTAAAACTATCACCAATTTAAGTATGCTTCTAATACTCGTTGGTGTGAAATTATCTAAATAAAGAAGAAAACACCAATTTGGATATGTAAAACGTTTTTTGGATCCTAAAACACCTCAAAACACAATGCCTAGCATCACACCTTATGTATTTTGTCACAATTTGTTTTTCATCTAATAGGTTATTGAGGCAAGAACTTCGTGTATTTAAACATTTAAAATTTTTCGAGACTGTAAAGTGCCCTTTAAAATATAAAAAATGAAAAAAATGCAAAACCTTAAAATATCAAAGAAGAAAAAAAACTAAAGCATAAAACAGAAAAGCAAAAAAAAAGCTGAAATAAAAAAAGGAAGAAGGTAAAATAAGTGAAGTAATATAAAAGAAAGAAAAAAACAAAAAAAAAAGTGAACCAAAAAAAAAATGAAAAACCAAAAAAAAAAGGAAGAAGAGGATAAAAAAAAGTAAAGTTTGGCGCCACAATGACAAGCCGATTAAGATAAATAGATATATATATTACTAAATAAATATTGTTTTGTAATTTTCACTAAATCTCAAGGGTATTTCTGACTTATTTCAGCGTAATAATGGAATGTTATTTAGGCATATTGTTCTTCATTATATTATCCTCTCTCTAGGAATTTTTTTTATTGTGTTTACTTTTTATTGATTGTATAAGCTTTAGGTGGGGGATTTAGGGTTTATGAGGTTTTAAAATTTAATTTGGGAATGATTTTGTAGATTCTATGTATTAGGGCTTCTGGAAGATTTATGTTCTGGCTTCAATCTTATAAATAGATTTTGAATAATGGTTTTATGGGTCGGAAAATGTATGTTTGATAAAAACCACTTCGAGTGGGTTTTAACGTATATAGGTCTCCCAAAACTCAGTGTTCTTTGTTTTGGTTTTTATATTCTTTTGCCTTTTCGAATGGCCGGTACTAACATTTAATTGTCTATTTTAAAATAAGCTTTAACAATTGCAAGTGCTATCTTCTCTCCTCAAGATTCCTTTACACGAGCCAAGAAGTGGGTGCAAGAGCTTCAAAAGCAAGGTTTTAATTGGTTTCAATTTTTTTTACAGTTTTTTTATTTCCAGAAGAGGAATAAACTTGATGGATTGCAAAAGGAGATTCATAAACAATGTATACTACTGGATGGTACCTTTTTTTTTTTTTTGATAAGTCAAAAAATTTATTGATAAGGGCACTAGGGGTGCCTCAACCCAATTACAATTACTGTAATCGGTTTACACAGTTAAAAGGATTACTATTCCATTCCTCAAAATCTATATTGACTTGCTCCCCCATCCTATGTGATATCCACCCCCAAGACAGTCCTTTAACATGATTTAACATTTGTGATACGCTTGGCACACCCCCTCGGAAAATAACTCTATTCCTATTAATCCATAAGACCCATAATACAGCAACCCAAATCAAGAACCTGATTTTCTTCTTTTTCTTTCCTTCTATCTCAATTCTGTTCCTCCACATGTGTTCCCAAGGATCATCGCATGATACCACAGCTGATCCAAACCACGCAAAAACTTGCTGCCACAGTTGATTCGAAACCGAACAATTAAAAAACAAATGAGCAGAATCCTCCTCAAACCGAAAACAGAATACACAGCTGACATTATAATTAGCGTTTAGTATTCCTCTCTGCAGTAATGACTTTCTTGTGGGTAATCGATCTATTAATACTCTCCATCCGTGAACCAGGAATTTCGAGGGGGCTGCTGTAGTCCAGTATTTTTTTATCAGCTTGCATTCATTCTCTGACAGCGTATACTCCTCATTCTGCGACAGCATCAACACCAATCTGCAGTATGCTGTTTTTACTGTATACTGCTGCGTGTTTGATGCTACCCAAATCCATCGATCCTCACTATCATTCCTCGGACAGCATGTTAATAGTGTATTCTCCAGCTCACCAGCAGACACAGCAGCTTCCACTCCCAATTGTTCCTTCCATTGTAGCTTCCAATTCCATTTATTACCTTCCCATATACCAAAATCAGCAACCACACCATCTGCTAAATCTGAAACTGTTACCAACTCTGGAAATAATTCAGCTAGAGTCCGTTGACTGCACCACCGATCATACCAAAATCTTGCTTTATCTCCGTTCCCCAATTTTATCCGTAACATGTCACAAAACCAATTATTTGCCTCGCTCATTCCTTTGTCAATCAATTGAATATCTTTCCACCATACCGATCTTTTAATTTGAGGTAATATCCCGTGCTTTCCGTAAAGAAATTCTAACAACTCCTTCCACAAATTGTCTTGTTCAACTAAAAATCTCCATCTCCACTTTCCTAAAAGTGCAATATTGAAGGCTTCCATATTTTTAATTCCTAACCCCCCCTTCTCCTTGGGTTGACATACTCTACTCCACCTTACCCACGCCACCTTCTTTGCCTCACCGCTACCTCCCCATAAAAAATTCCTTTGTATTGTCACCATTTCTCTAATTACATTCTTTGGAGCCTTGAAAAAAGAGAAGTAATAAAGTGGAAGGCTAGCGAGCACCGAGTTAATTAGGGTCACCCTTCCCCCCATTGATAATTGCCTACTCCTCCAAGTGGATAGCTTATCATTCATCTTCTTTGTAACCGGCTTCCAAGTACTTCTCAATCTAGGATTTGCTCCAACCGGTACCCCTAAAAACTTAAAAGGAACACAACCCTTATTGCAATACAAAAATCTAGCCCCTATGTCAACCGCCTCTTCATCCATACTAATACCAATCAAGCAACTCTTATGGAAGTTCACCCGAAGCCCCGATACTAGCTCAAAAATCCTTAATACCGCTTTTAAACACCATAAATTCTCCTTCGCCTTGGAGGCCAAAAATAGTGTATCGTCCGCAAATTGAAGAATCGGAAATGAAATTCCTTCTCCCACCGAAAAAGCTTCAAATAAACCTTGTTCTACACAATTGTTCACCAACCCCGTAAGTCCTTCCGCCACCATCAAGAAAAGAAATGGTGCCAATGGGTCCCCTTGCCTAAGACCACGCTCCATTGTGAATTCCCCGGTTGGACTTCCATTAACTAACACCGACACATTGCCCGTGAATATACAAGCTTTCATCCAAATTGTAAAGCATTTTTGTCGCATCCTTCATTTTTCATTATTCCATTTTTAATGTTTTGTGAAATCTCAATTTTATAATAATTTAATATCATTTAAGGAAGTTCAAAGGACATGTCAGTTTTATAATAATAGAATGTCAATGAATAAATTGAGCATGATATAATGTGAAAATCAGAATATTTTGAATAGTTAGGCAGATTCAAGATTCCATTTACGGAGAGCGGAGAGGGAGACACAGATTGAACTTTTTTGTTTAACAAGTTACATGTGAATTGTGAATGTTTGATAATAGCCGCTTCTGGTGGGTTTTAACGTGTATAGGTCCCTAAGAACTTGTATTGAAAAATTAGTTGCATGAGCAAAAGTTGAGGCACAATGGCTTTGCCAAATCCATATTTCATAATATGTGTCTCTTTGAATGTATTTTTGCTGCATTCTTTTTGCTATATATGTTCCTTAGATTGTGTTTTTGCTGCTTACTTGTTGCTCTGTATCAAACAAGAAATTTGTTATATTGACTTACTATGAAACATATCACCCAAAACAATGGAATGTGAGACCAAAATATAGGAAATTGAGGGACTAATTTGGTTGTAAGAATCTTTAAAAGACCAAAATGGCTACACCTTAATATTTGAATTGAACCACCAAGTTGTGGGTTTATTCTCTTTACGTCAATATATCTACTAACATACTAGAATGAGGTGACTGCATGTTTTATCAAGTTAAAAGCTATTGTTTTTATCGCCATTATATTGACTTCTTTGATTTTGTATACTTGCTTCTATCGTTAATCCTGATGTAATTTTCTGTTGTTATCAGGTTCATTGTGACTAATAATAGATCAGGTCATAGTGTAATTGGCTTGAGGTATAAGGAGTATCATCTTCAAGATTTTAGCATATGGTTTCTCAAGGAGGTAAAGATCGCTTTATAGAGAACTAACTCGTTCACATTAACACTTCAATATTCACTTCCTTGATCTTCTTCTCTCCTGTTTTAGTTAAACACTTCCCATAGCTGGAAGCACTTGAAGGTTTGTCTGGCCAAATCTGAAGACTGCCATAAGCTGCAAAAAAAATATACGGTGCATGGCTTATTTATAAGAAATTATGGTATTCATGGGTTAACCTTTGGTTAACTACGGGCCCCCTATTGAGCTTGTGTAGATTCATTTGGAGGTGCGTCTAAGGGTAAACAAAATAAAAGACGTCGTATTAGTTTTGGTGAGGTACCGAAGAGGAATTCACTGAGGTTTCTTTGAAATCTCATCCTATCATTTTTGTTTTACAGACTCACAGAGTATCATGGATTCTCTTGAAGACAAAGACACACGACCTAGAGACAAGCAAGATTAGGGTTTATATTGTAATGATATCACGGGCATTCTATATCATTTTATTTTATTTTAGTACCAAACCCATATGTGATTATAGATTGGATTTTCAATTATATCTATAAGAAAATTATGTATTTTTCGAGTATATTCAGAATATGTTTACAAACTTTATGTATCAATTTATGTATATATAAACATTCCATATTTGGACCTCATAACTCTTGTATTATACTGAGTATTGAATTTAGTTTATTGTACCCGTAAAGGATATGCATGGTTTATTTTAGAGAGTCATCTGGGAGTCAAATTAATTCCCTCGGTCCAAAACACTTATGCGTTCTCTGATATTCAAACTAAAAGTTATTTCTAATCTTTATGTCGGCAAAAAGATTAGGGATGTTACAGGAATGACCGATAGTCTTGCATATCATACAGAAGGACTGCAAATTTTCATACTCATTGCCCACTAAGAAAGCATATTTTCAAGTCTATATCAACCAGGATGCGTGGAAAATGACCAAAAGATCTGTCAAATAAGCCTTTACTTGTTGTATCTTCTAGACTAATTAGTATTCCAACACTGCTAGCAATTGCAAAAAGAATATTGGGACACCAATATTCTTGGGCAAAAACCTGTAAGCCTAATCCAACACTGCACATTTGTCTATTTTATATTTGAAGGATTATAGTCAGATTTCCAGACGAACACGTGAAGCAACCCTGGCTTGTAATGCGAAATAGTTTGCGACTGAATTCTCCGTAAACTATTAACAGAGGAAAAAGAAAATTCATAATATCATTTTCCTAAAGAGATCAAACCCCCCTTACCTATTGGTTTCGAAAGAGCTTGAAGTTTAATTTCAAAGCATCTATCTTCATAGGAGTGTCTCCCTTTGAAAGTAAAATTCTTCCATGAAGATGTGTCTTGCATCCTTCCAAACCTTCCACATACTCCTCTTCCGAAATTTAGATTGCTAAATCATCCCCTTTAAAACACGGGCTGGGAAATTGATAAGGAGGAATAGTGTGAAGAGGGTCAAATAATTTTGGACTTTTTATGAAATTTGATATATATGATCTCAAAGATAATATCACATTATTCAACGGTCGTAAATTGGTGTAAATCACTAAGTTTGACACATGGTGTCAATATATCCTAACTCACACACACAGATAGATATATATATATATATATATATATATATATATATATATATATATATATATGTATATGTATATATATAGTGTGTGTGTGTGTGTGTTTTTAATGGTTATTTTAACCCTTCAAATGGTCATAAACAAACCTTTTTACATTAAAGTGGGTTAAAGGGGTAAAATAACCTATTAATGTATTAGTGAGACATATAAACATTTAGTACTAGAAAGGGTAACGTGCATGCAACATAACAAATCCTACATACAACTTGAGCGGTGTAAAAAGTACAACTTATGTTTACACTATAAAGCACCCTTACCATTTTGAGTTGATTAACAATAGACGTGGAAAAGAATGGCTAAAAGTATCAAGTTTATTTCTGCACTATTTCTCGTCTTTTTTGTATTTCTTTATTTAACCAATGGTGTAGAGGGAATTAAAAGAGGGTGGGGGTCGGGGGGAGGGGGAAGGGGAAGGGGAAGGGGAGGGGGAGGGGGAAGGGGAAGCGGAAGGGGAAGGGGAAGGAGGCAGGATGGCATTCTTAATGGTAAGCTTATCATTCAATCTTTCTTCCATTACCTTTTCATAATACATTTATTCTATTTCAATAACACAAATAATAATCTATTTTTACATTACATGTCAGAGTTTCAAAGTGAATTTCCATGTAGAGTTGACAACGACTGCAGGGAATTTTGCAAAACCAACGGCTATAAAAAATATAAGTGTGAATGGAATAAGAAGTGCCTCTGCAGGAAGCATATTCGTAGCTATTGAGCTGAGTGATAAATTACCGTGTCTCTAATTATTATTCCTCAGACATTTCACTTTTTGTTACGGATTCAATAGAGGATTAGTCTATTATATGCTAAGGACTTGGTTTGTACGTCACCACAAGGTTGGAAAAACAATAATAGAGTTTGAAGATTTCTACCAAACTTCATCCAAGAAGAAAATAAATTGGGGTTATGTAATAAATTACACTAGCAAATCAGCAATATGCACGGGGTATGAGTAATATTATATATTATATAGATTTTTGAACATATGTTTTTCACCACAAATTGCCAATGATCCTTTGTAGTTGGAGGTGTTAGGCTTTGAGGGTTACTGAATGTTATGAATTTTGTTCCTAGAACTATATACAAATGGCAATATATAGTGTTTACAAAGTGATAACTAACGACTTGCATGGTGGACACATGTCCCATCAAAACTAATTCAAAGGGAACTAACTGATGATTAATAATAACAATTCCGCCCATCATCCTTGGCTTGATTGATACTTTCCATAAATCTCAGCGCTCCAACAACCCTAGAAACCAACGAGTAACTGCTCATAACTGTTGCGCGCCTTTAGACTTTATTTCGAGAATGAGAAATCTCGAGTCTGTCTAATGTCTCAAACCTTCATTCCTTTTGAAACTCTATTTTCGGGTGACATGTCCACTTAGTCAATTTTGAACTCAAAGATTGACAATAACATATGCCTCCCTAATGTTTGATCTCTAGGGATGTAGAGAACAAAAGTTTTAGAAACACCTTAATACCTAACAATAACTCCCTAGAGTGCTCGTAGTAGAAATAACCCTTATACGTCACCTGATTGCGCAGGAATAGCATTGCTACCTAGGTGCGACTTCCAAAGAATTTTGCCATGATGGCTAACAACCTTGCATCTCTGATCTTATTAACTATTAAAATTCTATACTTTATGACGTCTAAAGATTAGGATGTTACAACTAACAAAAATTGCATGATTACAACATACAAAATAAAAAATATATGAACTCAAAATTGCAAAAATAAGTAAAGATACAAAAACAAGCAAAAACAACAATAGCTCAACAACAACACACCTCGTCTTCCCTCTACTTGATAAGAAAGTTTACTACTAGGAAAAAAAAGATCAATGAGAATCAATGACATAGTTTCTGTTCTGTACCTTGCAGTATTTTGATCGGCTGCTGTTGGTTGGTCTTTTGCTGCCCTGGCAGGAGGTCAGTGAGCGCCCGGGGGGGGTACCTGCAAAGCCACTCCGACGCTCAAGTCAATATGAGAATAAGCTAGTGAATTTGCAAGGGAATAGTGTGTACCGTATAAATGGCCGTGCGACCCCGTATTTATAGGAAATCGATGCTCGTCTGTGGACCGTCGGATTATCAGAATGGATCTGAACCATCCAAGCGTGGTGGCTTTAGTTGGGCTTGTATGTAGTGGATATGGGCCGAACTGATTGGGCTGATTCATATCCAATTGCTAAACGCACCCCCTGGTTTTGCTAAATGGACCTCTAGGTCCAGTCCAGAATAGTTGCCCCCCAAGCCTAGATTATTCCGGAGGATGGTCTAGGCTTGAAGGATTTTCGTCGGTCTACCGGATGTGTGAAGTTGCGAAGGACACTGCCTTTGTCACGACCGGGTTCTATCATTTTCACTCTCTAGAGTAAAAAAGAGAAATTTTTTCTTTACCGTAACGCGTTACTCTGCGTGTCTTATCGGGTCGTACAAGATCACTTCGCTGCGATCGTGACTCAGGCCTCCTATGGGGCAATCCTTGTGTGTCAAGCTAGGGTGTCGTATCCTGATGTTGGCGCCCTCCTGGGCGCCTTGTGCCAAATGCTACGTTCTTCTGTTGGGGCCCTCCTGGGCGCCTTGCTGGAAGCTTGTTCGGTGCGTTCGTACGCTGGGTGTCTCCTCGTGGAGCACGATTTTGCGAGACAACGTTGGGTGCCCTCATGGGTGCCTTGGACGCCTCGTTGCACAATGTTGGCTGTCCCTTTGCAAAGGACTTGCTTCCAGACCACCTTCTGTCTGGCGCCCTCATTCCAGGCGCCATCAAGCCAGACGCCCTCTGCCAAGCGCCCTCCTACCAGGTGCCCTCATGGGCACTGCCTTGGTGCTTGGCGCCCTGCCAGGCGCCCTCATGGGCGCTGCCTTGGTGTTTGGCGCCCTGCCATGCGCCCTCATGGCCACTGGTTTCTTCCTAGCTAGGCGCCCTCATGGGAGCTTGTTGCTTCCTTGCCAGGCGCCCTCTTGGATGCCGGCTTGTGTGGACGTGTGCTTGGCACTCTGCTTTTTTGTTCACGTGCTCGTGCACTATGTTTTATTTCCTTGTTAAGAAATCTCTTAAAATTACTCTGGTGGATATTGACGTTGTCTTGGACACCTCGTAGCACAATGTTGGCTGCCCCCTTGCGAAGGTTGCTTCCAGGCCACCTCTTGCCAGGTGCCCCTCTGCCAGGGGCCCTCCTTGCCAGGCGCCCCTCCTTGCCAGACGCCCCTTTGCCAGGCGCCCTCCTGCCAGGAGCCCTCCTGGGTGCCGGCTTGTGTGGACGTGTGCTTGGCACTCTGCTTTATTTTTTGTTACTCATCCTGTCTCTTAGCCTACTTTTCTTCTTGATGAAATTTCAGGGCTTGCTCTGTTCGACATTTCCTCGATCTTTCAATTTGATCATGAGGTTCTAGGCGGGAGGATTGTCAAATACCACCCCAACAGAGTTGACTTCGATGTCATTGCCCCCTGATGTTACATCATCCATGCCTACTCTTTGTCCGGCTTGTTTCTTATTCTTATAATTGGCACGCGTTGGATGGCCTCGGGCGCAGGTCATTGCCTTGCGCGTCTAAATGTATAATCTCACATTGCCTCGTGGCCAAGTTAACTCTGGGGGCAGTTTATCAGAACTCGGTCTGAATATAACTCGCCCATCAGAGGTCGCGACACGTTTAAAGTCGCTTCGTGCCTCTTGGCAAAGTTAACTCTGGGGGCAGTTTATCAAAACATGGTCTGAATATAACTCGCCCATCAGAGGTAGCGACGTGTTTAAAGTCGCTTCGTGCCTCGTGGCAGAGTTTACTCTGGGGGCAGTTTATCAGAACTCGGTCTGAATATAACTCGCCCATCAGAGGTTGTGGGGCCAGTTGTCATGGTTTTCCATCTTCTGTTGATAGCGCCCTCCTGGGTGCCTTGCTGTTGATGGCGCCCTCATAGGCGCCTGGGTGCTGAGCGCCTTCTATGGTGCCAAGCCTTGTTTTCTTTTTGTGCCTTGGTGCTAGGCGCCTGGGTGCCAAGTGCTAGGCATCCTCTATGGTGCCATGCCTTGGATCCCCGCTGGGTGGGTGTCGTGGCCTTGGTTGCTTTGCTTTAGGAAGATGAGCGCGCCATGACCCCCTTGACTCCCCGACTTGGAGAGATGAACTTGGCTTTAAACGAATTGTATCAAAACGCGACATATTTTCCAATTAACGGTTTTTAAGTCAAAATCTTTCGAAATCAAACCACCAGAAATTCCATTTCAACACGACACAACTCGAGACTCGCTCCGATCGATTCCTAACCCGAAACAGACAATATCAAGTAATATTCCAGACCAGCGAAAGCGATAAAACGATCAATCAATTAATTCGAAAAAGCAAAAATCCTAAACGTGAGTAGAACTCACCCTTGACGCGTGATCCACGATCGAGCCGAAATCACCGAGTAGCCACACGAACGCTCCCCGCTCCGGCGACACCCAATCCGGTCCCAAAGCTTCCCACTCGATCACGAAACCTCTTTTGACCGAAATACCAAATTCCTCGAAACCTTCCATTGACACTATTTGTAATGCCCCAAAATAATTAAGTAGTTATTAAATTAAATTACTTAGGTATTTCATGGAATAGTTATAATAAAACAATAGGATGATGTTTAATTAAAAAGAAAAGGGAGTGGTATCAATAATTCCGGGGTGGCAAGTATTGGCCCAAGAGCCCAAGCCCAATGACTTAGGCTCCTAGGGTTGGTGCAATTCGCACCATTTGTCAAAGAAAAGAAAGAAACGAAAGAGAGGAGAGAAAAGAGAGAAGGAATTCGGCGCACCCTAGGGAGAAGAGAAGGAGAGCATCGCACCTTGAGAAGAAGGAGGAGAATGACGCTAGTTGCCGAGGTTTTGTAGGTGACTCCGTGAGAAGTGCTTTTCTTCGGTTAATTTAAGGTAAGGGGAGTCTCACTCTATAATAGGGAATATAATAGGTCGTATGTAGATCATAGGGTCCTATTTGATGTTATATGATATTTGTTGGATTGTTTGGATTGGTTGAAATTGACGAATTGTAGGAGAAAATTGATTTAGGCTTGAGTTAGGGTTTATAACATGTTGATTTCGCATTTTGATGTGTATTTGGTGTGTAAGTGTGAAATTGGAGTTGTTGGCATGATCATAACATGTTTTTGTAATGTTGTTGATGATTGGTTTTGAGCAAATTGAGTTGAAAATGATTTTAAGGAATTTTAGGTACTCTAGGGCGCCCTATGGCTAGAGAAATGGCGCCCTGTGTACTGTAGCAGTGGGTTTGTGTGGTGTTGCGTGAGTTGGTTGCTGCCTGGGCGCCAAGTTGCTGGGAAAATGGCGCCCTGGGCACTGTTCTGGTTGCTGGGTGCGTGTGTGGGTCTGTGCAGGGCGCCAATGTGGCTGCCCTGTGGCGCCTGGGGTGGCGCCAGGTTGCTGCCTGTGCCTAGGCAAGGCGCACAAAACGTGTTCTTGGGTAAAACTCAGTTTTCTAAACATATTTTACTGTGCCAAATTTTGTATTCACGTGACCAAATTTGATTTTAAGTGTTTTGGCTCGAGTGGTTTCAGTTGTTCACGTGTATTTCTGGAGTTGCCCTAGTGGCCATTGTTTTGGCTATGCGTGTGCGTGTGTGAAGGGCGTTTTGGTGAAACTCGATTTCTGAACATATTTTCCTGTGCCATTTTGGGTATTCACCTGCCCAAATTGTATTTAAAACATGTTGGCTAAAGTAGTTTCAGTTTTGCACGCGTTGTTTTGAAATGGTCCTATGGGGCATAGTTTTAGCTTGTGTAAAGGGGGCTTTGCGTGCAAATCGATTTCTAAGCATATTTTCCCGAGCCAAATTTTGTATTCACCTGCCCAAATTGTATTTTAAGCACTGTGGCTAAGGTATTTTCAGTTTTGCACGCGTTGTTTTGAAATGGTCCTATGGGGCATAGTTTTAGCTTGTGTAAAGGGGGCTTTGCGTGCAAATCAATTTCTAAGCATATTTTCCCGAGCCAAATTTTGTATTCACCTGCCCAAATTGTATTTTAAGCACTGTGGCTAAGGTATTTTTAGTTTTGCACGCGTCGTTTTGAAAATGTCCCGGTGGGCGCTATCTTAACTTTGTGTGTGCGCGGGTGAAACGTATTTTGGGTGTAACTCAATTTCTGGGTATATTTTTCCGTGCGAACTCTTGTATCCATGTGCCCAAACTTAATTTTGAACGTTTTGGCTTGGGTGGTTTTGTCTCTGCACATGTCGTTTTTGAGTTGTCCTAATAATGTACTAGTTGTGTTGCCGTTTCCTATACACCCCCACGGGTGTATAGGCGCTGGTTGCCACGGGGGGGCGCCAGTTTGTGGGAGAATGGCGCCTGGTGCTGCCTTGTGCTTAAGTGTGTGCTGTTTTGGTTTCTAGGTGACGGTTTGGTCCCTAGGTATTGTTTTGGTCCTAATGTGTGTTTAGGTCCTTGAATGAGATTTTAGTCCTCTAGTAGGGATTAGTCCTTGGGACGTGATTGAGATGAAATAGTGAGTGGAATAATTGATGATGCCATGGGGGCATGAGCCATGGGGGCATAAGCCATGGGGGCTAAAACTAAAATTGACGAGTAATGAGGAATGATGTTAATGATGTATGATTGGGTTGTGGCATGTTTATAGAGTCTCATGCATACATAAGGCTGCGGTCTGAGTTATATGTTGTGATGATAAGGCTGCGGTCTGAGTTTATATATTACGATGATAAGGCTGCGGTCTGAGTTTGATATTATAATGATGAGGCTGCGGTCTGGGCAAGTGGTACCACATATAAGAGTGCATTGCATTAGTCTCATAAAGAGCATGTGAGTCGTTGGTTGATATGAACTATGCTACTGTATGACTGTATGTGTGTGATCATATGATTAAATATACTTCTTATTATAGTCTTTATTATATGGTTTGAGACTCACCCTTCTGTTGTTGTTTACCACAGGTAGCCCTGAGTGAAGGCTTACCCCCTTCATTCCCGAGTCGGTCTGCTCTGATACGTAGCACCTAGGGGATGGGCTTAGTTCTAGTTGGCTGATTTGTCCTTGCTGAACTGTTTTGTTATGAGATATTTACATGTTGTTAATGAGACTGTTGTTGTCTCTTTAGAACTGTTTCTATTTTCCGCTGCGTAGTGTATGAAGTTTATTTCCTAGTGTGTGGAATTACATAATGAAAGTTTTGAGAAATCCCATCCTATGATGGTGTTGCGTATTATACTGATGAAATAAAAGTTTATGTTGATTTTGTTGTTGTTGAATTGAAGTGATGTGTAGCATCCCATTGAAATGAATTTAAGGGATAAATTTTTAAACTCTGATTTTTATTATAAATAACTGGGTAGAAATGGGGTGTTACAAATAGTGGTATCAGAGCAATGGTCGGTCCGTCCGACCAAGTTGTCGACTCGTCGTGTCAGTCGGCAGTCGAGTACTGCCGTTTAGTTCTAACCAATGGTTGTGTGGTAGTGATGTTCCTGCAGGTAAAAGTAACTGGAGACTGCTTATGGTAAGAGAACTAGTGGGGGAGATACCCTGCTAGTAATGTGTGCTGTACCGTTTTCCTGATGCGTGAACCATGTCTTTGTTGTTTTGTTCATAATCTTCTTGTTGTATGAACCTTGAAATTGAATTGAAATACGATGCATGGGATGTTCTAGCTTTAATTGAATGTTGAGTTGTAGGTGGTGATTGAATTGTGTGTTTAGATGATAAACGAAATTGAAAATAAATTGAGAGGATGCTATGTGTAGTGACTAAAAATTGTATGCTGTTGCTGTTTTGTCAATTTAAAGTATTGCTGTTTGCCAACTAAATGAGTTGCTATATTACGGTTTATTTTTATAGAATGAGTTGTTGTTTTATGAAATAAGTGTAGTGCGGTTTTATGAAGATGAAGTGCTGTTTTTATAAATTAGGGTGATGTCTGCCGTTTTAATTGAGGTATGAGCTGCTGCATTTTTTTTTTAAAATAATTATACGGCCGTTTTAGAAAAATGAAGCGCTATTTTTATGATGAAAAACGTGCTGTTTTCTTAATAACTTGAAGTGCCGAGTTCTTAAAATTAAAATGCTGTTTGTACTCGTGTTTTAATTATATTTGACAATGTGTAATTGATCAATGTTGTAGTGTTAAGTATCCTACCTTCTTTTCTACAAGGCTTAGTATAATACTTCTCACTTACTCCTTTATGACCCCAAAGAAAAAGATTTTTGAGCTGATTTGAACTATGTGCCATAAAATGGATGTGCTCCTTATTAGCTTGTTACTCTATGGAACCAAAAATCTATAAATACCATTATTGACTGTTTTGGATTAACGGCGAGTTCAATATATTTGAAAAATTGGGTTTTATGAAAGTATTTTCCTCTGGCTCTTATTTTGTGGTATTTCTAATTCTATTGAGGTTGTGAAGGGTATCTTTCTAGATTCCAATTAGACGATAGTAAAGGATTGTTCCACACTCTTGATGTTGCACACTTTGATTTCCTTCTCGAGTATAACTACTTGGTGTTAAGTGTTGGAATCATTAGGTGTTAAGTGTTTGGACTCCGTTTCCCTTGCCTTTTGTAACCTAATCGAGTCTAGTTACTTCCCTTTTTACATATTTAAAAGAATGTAAATGTTTGGTGTTTAAATTGGTGGAATTATGTTTCATTGAAATTTATAAAATATGACTGTAGAGGTGACTAGAATAAATGCATGCTTAAAACTATTTGCGAACTCTAATTGTCTACAACTGATTTTATTGTCTGATTTTGGTTGGTACCTCTTTAATTGTGTTACGTGGTTTTGTAAGTTGAAGATGAAGTGAGTTATGAGATTGTTTGTGAACCCCTAATAAACAAATTTTATGATTGGATACAATATTGGTATCAGACTTATTTTTAATAAACGAATTCCTATTAGATTATTTCGCAGTTGTGCCAATTGTGTTGTGTGGTTTAATGAGTTAAATATGGAATGCATGTTAAGAAATGAATGCATGTTGGTATTATCGTAGATATTGTTCTTACACGTTTGCTTTTATTGAACTCCCAAGTTTATGGAGTTAATCGAGTACCCTATGTGATATGCTGGTATGATCTTCATGTGTGATTAAATATTATTATTTTTGTAGAGATCGTTTAAATTGAATTGTTTTGGTGTGCTTGTCGTGTCTCAGACATGAATTATGAATATAAAATAATGTCGTTGCATTGAGGAATGGGTAAAAGAGCCAACAAGTAGTGTAACATTTTATGTTCAGAGATATTGTATGCTACATTAAAAGAGAATGCAATAGGACTAGAGTTAGTAATTAACCTTATGTTGATATTTTGATGCTTTACTATTTGAATATGAAATGATTACTATTGACGAACTTAAGAGTATAAAGAATTATTTGGATTCGAATAACTAAAAGTGCGGGTAAACCATGTGTGTCCTTGTTACTATCTTCTTTATAATATGTGATGTATGACTATGCTTTGATGTCATTGTGATGAGCTACCTAACCTGTGACAAGTGAGAATGGTGTTTCTTTGATGTTTTGACTGCACTATGATTGTGGTTGTGATATGTGGTTGTGCGTGTTGTCATATGGAATTCTAGAGTCTGAAATTATATCTAGCCTGTGAGAGACTGATATAATACCTTTCAGTTTGAGTTGTATCTAGCCTGTGAGAGACTGATACAATATTTTCAGTTTGAGTTGTATCTAGCCTGTGAGAGGCTGATACAATATCGTTGGGTCCGAGTCTTGCTTTGTGTGTTGTGTCCTCAGTGTCCCTTGTCGATCTTCGACAGAGGCCCTGTGGTGAATCTTACTTGCTGCCGTTGAATGGGTTAGATGTAATCTCGAGTATGAACTGGTTAGAGCATAACCAAGTCCATGGTTAAGGGTCGTAGTAAGTCGGTGAGTTTTGGGAGGTGATGAGTCTGGTTATTATTTCTGGAGTTACCTGGCTGAACAAGTAGGAGGGACGGCCGCCCCATCACTTACCGCCGGTAATCAAGGAAATAATGATCAGCAATGTGGATAGTGCTAGTTGTCTAGATGGTTGTAGTTTGTGAGTGGAAGGGTGTTTAGTCTGCTGCCAAGTATGCGATAGATTATGGGAGAGGACGGTTAGAGATGAGGAAGAGATTTGGTAGTGTTTCGTGAGTTTGACTAAATTTTCGAGGACGAAAATGTTCTAAGTGGGGGAGAGTTGTAACGCCCCAAAATAATTAAGTAGTTATTAAATTAAATTACTTAGGTATTTCATGGAATAGTTATAATAAAACAATAGGATGATGTTTAATTAAAAAGAAAAGGGAGTGGTATCAATAATTCCGGGGTGGCAAGTATTGGCCCAAGAGCCCAAGCCCAATGACTTAGGCTCCTAGGGTTGGTGCAATTCGCACCATTTGTAAAAGAAAAGAAAGAAACGAAAGAGAGGAGAGAAAAGAGAGAAGGAATTCGGCGCACCCTAGGGAGAAGAGAAGGAGAGCATCGCACCTTGAGAAGAAGGAGGAGAATGACGCTAGTTGCCGAGGTTTTGTAGGTGACTCCGTGAGAAGTGCTTTTCTTCGGTTAATTTAAGGTAAGGGGAGTCTCACTCTATAATAGGGAATATAATAGGTCGTATGTAGATCATAGGGTCCTATTTGATGTTATATGATATTTGTTGGATTGTTTGGATTGGTTGAAATTGACGAATTGTAGGAGAAAATCGATTTAGGCTTGAGTTAGGGTTTATAACATGTTGATTTCGCATTTTGATGTGTATTTGGTGTGTAAGTGTGAAATTGGAGTTGTTGGCATGATCATAACATGTTTTTGTAATGTTGTTGATGATTGGTTTTGAGAAAATTGAGTTGAAAATGATTTTAAGGAATTTTAGGTACTCTAGGGCGCCCTATGGCTAGAGAAATGGCGCCCTGTGTACTGTAGCAGTGGGTTTGTGTGGTGTTGCGTGAGTTGGTTGCTGCCTGGGCGCCAAGTTGTTGGGAAAATGGCGCCCTGGGCACTGTTCTGGTTGCTGGGTGCGTGTGTGGGTCTGTGCAGGGCGCCAATGTGGCTGCCCTGTGGCGCCTGGGGTGGCGCCAGGTTGCTGCCTGTGCCTAGGCAAGGCGCACAAAACGTGTTCTTGGGTAAAACTCAGTTTTCTAAACATATTTTACCGTGCCAAATTTTGTATTCACGTGACCAAATTTGATTTTAAGTGTTTTGGCTCGAGTGGTTTCAGTTGTTCACGTGTATTTCTGGAGTTGCCCTAGTGGCCATTGTTTTGACTATGCGTGTGCGTGTGTGAAGGGCGTTTTGGTGAAACTCGATTTCTGAACATATTTTCCTGTGCCATTTTTGGTATTCACCAGGGTTTCAAATTGCGGACCGCATCACGTGATGCGGCCGCAATATTGCCGTTGCGGCAGCGTCCGCAACCGCATCAGTCCGCAATTGCTATGTGATCTCAAATCATAGAAAAAATCCGCATCGCAACGCCGCATCGGCCGCAACGCAGTGGTGCAACGGCCGCATCAGGCCGCATCAGACCGTAATTGACTTTAAATTGGTCGCACAAATTATTTTTCTATCTTCCTCTGTCTTTATATCATATATTTAGAGGGTATTTTAAAGGATTAAAGATACTATAAAGTGATGAAGAGTAGATAATGAAATATATATGAAATTTTAGAGAGGAGATAGAAGACATGTGAACTATAATATAACTAATAAATTATAATATTTAATGTTAACAAAAAATTATTTCACGCCGCATCGACCGCAATACGCATCGCAGCGGCCGCAAATGGTCGCAACCGCAACTACCGCAACCGCAACCGCAACGCGACCGCAACCGCAATTTGAAACCTTGGTATTCACCTGCCCAAATTGTATTTAAAACATGTTGGCTAAAGTAGTTTCAGTTTTGCACGCGTTGTTTTGAAATGGTCCTATGGGGCATAGTTTTAGCTTGTGTAAAGGGGGCTTTGCGTGCAAATCAATTTCTAAGCATATTTTCCCGAGCCAAATTTTGTATTCACCTGCCCAAATTGTATTTTAAGCACTGTGGCTAAGGTATTTTCAGTTTTGCACGCGTTGTTTTGAAATGGTCCTATGGGGCATAGTTTTAGCTTGTGTAAAGGGGGCTTTGCGTGCAAATCAATTTCTAAGCATATTTTCCCGAGCCAAATTTTGTATTCACCTGCCCAAATTGTATTTTAAGCACTGTGGCTAAGGTATTTTTAGTTTTGCACGCGTCGTTTTGAAAATGTCCCGGTGGGCGCTATCTTAACTGTGTGTGTGCGCGGGTGAAACGTATTTTGGGTGTAACTCAATTTCTGGGTATATTTTTCCGTGCCAACTCTTGTATCCATGTGCCCAAACTTAATTTTCAACGTTTTTGGCTTAGGTGGTTTTGTCTCTGCACATGTCGTTTTTGAGTTGTCCTAGTAATGTACTAGTTGTGTTGCCGTTTCCTATACACCCCCACGGGTGTATAGGCGTTGGTTGCCACGGGGGGGCGCCAGTTTGTGGGAGAATGGCGCCTGGTGCTGCCTTGTGCTTAAGTGTGTGCTGTTTTGGTTTCTAGGTGACGGTTTGGTCCCTAGGTATTGTTTTGGTCCTAAGTGGTGTTTAGGTCCTTGAATGAGATTTTAGTCCTCTAGTAGGGATTAGTCCTTGGGACGTGATTGAGATGAGATAGTGAGTGGAATAATTGATGATGCCATGGGGGCATGAGCCATGGGGGCATAAGCCATGGGGGCTAAAACTAAAATTGACGAGCAATGAGGAATGATGTTAATGATGTACGATTGGGTTGTGGCATGTTTATAGAGTCTCATGCATACATAAGGCTGCGGTCTGAGTTATATGTTGTGATGATACGGCGGCGGTCTGAGTTTATATATTACGATGATAAGGCTGCGGTCTGAGTTTGATATTATAATGATGAGGCTGCGGTCTGGGCAAGTGGTACCACATATAGGAGTGCATTGCATTAGTCTCATAAAGAGCATGTGAGTCGTTGGTTGATATGAACTATGCTACTGTATGACTGTATGTGTGTGATCATATGATTAAATATACTTCTTATTATAGTATTTATTATATGGTTTGAGACTCACCCTTCTGTTGTTGTTTACCACAGGTAGCCCTGAGTGAAGGCTTACCCCCTTCATTCCCGAGTCGGTCTGCTCTGATACGTAGCACCTAGGGGATGGGCTTAGTTCTAGTTGGCTGATTTGTCCTTGCTGAACTGTTTTGTTATGAGATATTTACATGTTGTTAATGAGACTGTTGTTGTCTCTTTAGAACTGTTTCTATTTTCCGCTGCGTAGTGTATGAAGTTTATTTCCTAGTGTGTGGAATTACATACTGAAAGTTTTGAGAAATCCCATCCTATGATGGTGTTGCGTATTATACCGATGAAATAAAAGTTTATGTTGATTTTGTTGTTGTTGAATTGAAGTGATGTGTAGCATCCCATTGAAATGATATTAAGGGATAAATTTTTAAACTCTGATTTTTATTATAAATAATTGGGTAGAAATTGGGTGTTACAAATAGTGATTGTCTTTAACCTCCAATCACCACTATTCACACATAAACCCAATTTTGAACCCTAACCTTCAATTCTTCAAAAACTCCAAATCGGACTTCAATATTCGCGTATTCCACCTTGAGCTCGCTCCTCACAACCATTCTAGGCTTTCCTTTGAGCTTGAACCACAAAACCTCCATTTTTCCTCTCAAATTCGAAAATGGCAAAGTGAGAGAGAGTGAGTTGATGATGAAGATCTTGCTACCAAATCGAAGAGGAAGTAACGCTGAGCATTTTTCGTGTTGGAAGGAAGTCGTTTTGATTAACCGAAACCTTCCCTTTTTCCTCTTCTTCCTCCTCACCCTTTCTTTCTCTTTTCTCTCCTTTTCTCTCTTTTCCTTCTCTGTTTCTCCCTCTGTCTCGTACGCTTCCTTTCTTCTTTCTTTCTTTCTTTTTAATACACACACACACACTTATATTTATTTATTTAATATATAAGCTGTAACGCGGTCAAATTACCATATTGATCGAAATCTCTTATTTCGATTCCGAAACTTCCTTGATCCGTATTATCCGGTTAACGATCCGATGACAACCAATAATTAATTTTAGCACTCAATAAATTTACCAGTCAAGTACTAAATTAATTTAATTGGGTTAACACCCAAATAATTCTATTAATTATTTTGCGGATGTTACATTCTCCCCAACTTAAAAGAATTTTGTCCTCAAAATTTTGTCAAGTCTTTCATCCGACTAACCGAGGATCGATATCCTCAGAAAGGTCTTAAATTGCTGGAACACATTCTTGAGTTAACGAAATGAGTGTGGAAAATCTTCCCAAAGTTGGCACATCAATCTCCAAGTATGATCCACTACTACCTTGATACGAACTCTCTGGTTACGAATCTACACGAGAACTCATCATTCGCCTACATAGGCTTGGCACCGCGTTTGAAAACACTTCCGAAGCTTCATTCCAATCATCCTCGTTTACTCCCCAACTTTGATTAATCTAAATCAAAGAGTCTGATACGAGACGCTTGATAGAAATACGGATTGGAAAATGAGATCCACATACTGGTACTCCTTGGTAGAGGTAAAAACAAACACGATTTCCTCGGAGGGTGTAAACGCGTTGTCAACAAATCTTATAAAATCCATAACAATTCTCGTACACACCGACAATGTGACGAAAAAGTCACTTGTGAAACTTCTTGACTCGCCCCCAAGATTTCGAGATAACACTTTTCGAAAGAAGATGAAATGAGGATTTACCAGAAACGTTCATCTTAAACGTAGAAATAAATCGCGGGGACACCAAATAAATTGAACGTAATGCAAATTACCTCAGTTGTTCTCAAGACAACTATAAAAACAGATCTCCGAGCTCCTTTTTATTATATTGCAACTTCTTCACGAGGTTTTCACCAACGACGCACCTGATCCTTTTCCGAATTAGTCAATAGCATTGAGAGCTTCCCCTCAACCTAAGTAATCCTTCTAGGATTTTCCTAAATCAGATTTCATTAGCCTCTTGATTCGTTCCCAAAATTTTCTTTAGCATGCGGGTTTTCACAAAACGATTTTTTTTAACTACCATACCGCACGCCAAACTCCACTTTGGAAATTCCAGTTCCTTGCAGTAGATCCGTCAATTAATCCTCTGGTGCTTATTCGCAATGTGAAAAACAGTTAACAGTCACCTCACTTTCATATTCGTTTTCATGTTCGACTTGTCAAATGGAATCTCGTAAGACAATCTCACTGTTAACCTTCACCAAGGAGAGGTTAACAAACTAATACTTCGTCACCAAAGTGGAAACTTATGGATGTAGTCCAACTTAGATCTAAAAGACTCTAACAATTCCATTTCTTGCAGCATCAACTCTGCTATGTGGATGGATTTCCTACTTAGTGCTTCAGCTACAACATTAGCCTTTCTCGGATGATACTTCAATTCGAAGTCATAATCCTTCAGAAATTCCACCCACCTTCTCTGCCTGTTATTCAACTCCTTCTGATCAAACAAATACTCTAAACTTTTGTGATCACTAAAGATTTCGAAACGATACCCTTACAGGTAATATCTCCAAATCTTCAGTGCATACACAATAGCTATTAACTCCAATTCATGAGTTGGATAATTCTCTTCACGAGACCTTAATTGTCTGGACTCCTAAGCTACCACTTGTTGATCTTTGCATTAGAATACATCCCAAACCCTTCCCTGAAGCGTCATCCAAAATTTAAGATTCCAATGACGGATCCGGAAGAATCAGGATTGGAGCAGAAGTCAAAATCTTCGACTCTAGAAAACATTCTTCACAATCGGCATCCCATGTAAACGGATGACCCTTACGAGTTAACCGAGTAAGTGGAAAACTGACTGTGAGAACCCTAGAACAAATCTCTTATAGTAACCGGCTAGACCCAAAAACTTCTGATCTCTGAGACTGACGTTGGTCGTTCCCAGTTCAATACAGCTTCCACCTTACTAGGATCTACAAAAACTCCCGACTTGGGAAATCACATGTCCCAAAGACTTTACCTCTGACACCCAAAAATCACATTCCGAGGGTTTCAAGTACAACTTATTTTCTCGGAGTACTTTCCGAACAATGCGGAGATGTTGGACATGCTCCTCAATGGTCTTCGAGCGCATCGAGATACCATCGATAAAAACGACTACGAATTGATCTAGGTAATTGAGGAAAAACTCGGTTCAGGTAATCCATGAATACCGCTGGAGCATTAGTCAAACCGAAGGGCATCACTACCCACACATAATGTCCATACCTAGTACGGAAAGCTGTCTTCGGAATATCTAAGGCTCTAACTTTTATTTGATGATGTCCTGACCTCAGATCAATTTTAGAAACACTGCAGCACCTCAAATTGCTCAAGTAAATCGTCTATCCTTGGTAAGGGATATTTATTCTTGATCGTCACTTTGTTAAGTTGTCGATAACCGATGTACAATCTCATGCTACTAACTTTCCTTTTGACCAATCACACCAGAGCACTCCTTGGGGAAGCACTCGGTCGAATGAATTCCTTTAACATCGACTCTTCAAGTTGAGACTCCATTTCCTTTAATTCTCAAGAAACCTTCAATAAGAAACAATAGATATTGATCCCGTGCCAGGAATCAATTCTACAGTAAACTCTACTTCTCGCTCTGGAGGTTCAGAAGAAACTTCATCGTGAAAACATCCAGAAAGTCATTCACGACCTGAACGTTCGCCAAATCTAAACTAGTTTCAGCGGATGCAGATAACATACTAACATGTGCTCCCGCACCTTGGAATGAAGATTGACCGTCTAAGGTGAACTAGGTAACCGCTTTAGAATTTGTCTTAGACAATTTAACTGATTCTGAAGCGAAGCTGATAGTTGATTAACACAGTCGATTGCAACTTGATTTGCAGTCATCCAATCCATACCCAAAATGGTGTCCACACTTCTCTTAGGCAAACAATAAATTCTACAACGAAATTTCTGCCTCGTATGACAAGTAGACAATTCTATGCAAAGATTAGGTCTGGACACGACCCTTAGCAGCAGTTAAAATAGTTATCGGCTCGGATAGCGATGATAAGGCTGATCCCAACCGACTCACATGCGATCGGGATATACAACAATAGGTTTCACCCGAATCATATAATATACTGACGGAGTTATTGAAAGGAGATCCCATACCCCTCAGTACCCGGTCGGCAGTTGTAACTGTCTGAGCATCCGAAGTATTGACTCGTCCTTGCCTTGGAGCTGCTTGTGACTCCTTGGAACTTTCCCTTACGGGGCACTCCTTACCATAGAGACCCTCTACATTACAATAATAGCACCGATTAGATCTTCGCTTGCAATCACCACTGTGAGGCTTTCCACAGTTAGAACATCTTCTGACCTTTGAAGAATCAAAGAATTGCATCTGCTTTTCCTTCGATGAAATTATCTTAGGACTTTGCAGTCGGAGTTGATATTTCAACTACCTTCTTTCCTTTCCCATGTTTCCTATGAGATCATCCTCGGCGACATAAGATGATTGCACCAAGGCAACATAATTGGCAGCAGTATAAGAACTGAGACCATAAATCATAAAAGCACTTATGCCCGTCTTATACTTCTGCATTCTCCGTTCGTCATCCGAAGCTTACTTTACCACTTGGTAAAACTGAGACAACTTCTCAAACTTAGCGGTGTATTCTCCCACCGTCATGTCACCTTTCCTGAGGATGCACCGGTTGAAGATTCCGATTGTGGTCGAGGATTGCATCTTGATCATCCAGTCATAATTCCGCTTATGATGCACTAAGTATTAAGTTGATCTTAGCATCACAAGTGTAATTACAAAAAGGACTAGCAAGGAATCGACTCAACCCTAAACTAAGTCCGACTAGGTCGAACTGCTCTGATACCAACTGTAACACCCCGGTATTTTTATCGAGTAAAAATACCCAAGTGCACCAATCCTAAAACATCAGAGATATATTTCCTGTGTAAATACTGAACACCACCATAAACATTTTCACTGAATAACGACAGAACAGTCTTAAACATAAATAAGACCACAAACCTTCAGTGAAATACAGTGTTCAATATCGTACAAGAAAGCGGAAATAAATACATAACTTTTTCAACCGTTAAAGTCATAATGTTGTGATACATAACTAACAAGGGAAAACATAACTTAAGCATAAAAGCTAAGTCTTCAGCAGCCATCCGAGTACCACCTACTCGTGCCTCTTGGATCTCCACTTTCCCTGTTTATCTGTAAAACCACAACATATAAACAATGAGATACAATCTCAGTGAGTTCTACCGAGACCCCTACTGACACTCTCGGTCCATTTAAAACATTTTTAAGATTCGACACAACACCGACCGCAATCCGCTTGCTAATCTCGGTGGACCATACAATAAGGCTTTGACCTAGTAAGACACCGGCTGCAATCCACTTGCGTCTCCCGATGAACTAGCGTCTTGACCTTTCTACGTACCACCAGCTGCAGTCCGCCTGCATCTTCTGGTGAACATAGTACAATGACTTCTTAACACAACACCGGCTGCAATCCACTTGCTAATCCCGGTGAACCATATAATAAGGCTTCGATCTAGTAAGACACCGGCTGCAATCCACTTGCGTCTCCCGATGAACTAGCATCTTAGGCCTTTCTACGTACCACCAGCCGCAGTCCGCCTGCATCTTCTGGTGAACATAGTACAATGACTTCTTAACATAACACCGGCTGCAATCCACTTGCGTCTCCCGGCGAACCCCAATACCAATAGTGTTTCCTAACGGCACGGAGCCTAGGGTAAGGGTTCATGACTTCCCCGCCTAGTATGTCAACATGGGTCGTCACCCAAACTCGATATAATATATATATCTACAATCATATATAACCACCCACATTGGGCCGACTCCTTTAATCGATATAATTTATATATCGTGAATTACTCACCGGTTTAGACGAATGAATAATCATCATTCCGCGTCAGTTATACCATACCACGTAGGACTCATAATCCGCTTTATTATTAATAAAACATATTCGCACACGCGTACTATTATTCGGCTTTTCGAAACTATTTGAACTTCAAAAACAGTTCTTTTTACCTTTTTAAATTGTATATTTAGTTAGGCCTCGGAATAAGCTTTCAAACGCACCTGAGAACACCTCAATCGGGTTCCCGGATCAAAAGTTATCGCGAAAACAAAATCAGAGAATAGTTGCTGAAAATCTGCAAACCGTCGCGACGCGAACTGCTACCGTCGCGATGCGAAAAACGACAGAAACATTTTGCGTGACAAAACCGGGCCATGTCGCGACGCGATGGGAACGGGTCGCGACGCGACCCTCTGCAGAAAAGTCCAGTTTTTCCGTTTTCTTGCGAAATTCGCTATTCCGCTCAATTCCGATTCTCGTTCCGACTGAAAACAGATTTAACAACCAGCAAGACAAACCCAACTAATACCACACAATCAATCAAAAACTCATTTTAAACGAATTGTATCAAAACACGACATATTTTCCAATTAACGGTTTTTAAGTCAAAATCTTTCGAAATCAAATCACCAGAAATTCCATTTCAACACGACACAACTCGAGACTCGCTCCGATCGATTCCTAACCCGAAACAGACAATATCAAGTAATATTCCAGACCAGCAAAAGCGATAAAACGATCAATCAATTAATTCGAAAAAGCAAAAATCCTAAACGTGAGTAGAACTCACCCTTGACGCGTGATCCACGATCGAGCCGAAATCACCGAGTAGCCACACGAACGCTCCCCGCTCCGGCGACACCCAATCCGCTCCCAAAGCTTCCCACTCGATCACGAAACCTCTTTTGACCGAAATACCAAATTCCTCGAAACCTTCCATTGACACTATTCATTGTATTCAACCTCCAATCACCACTATTCACACATAAACCCAATTTTGAACCCTAACCTTCAATTCTTCAAAAACTCCAAATCGGACTTCAATATTCGCGTATTCCACCTTGAGCTCGCTTCTCACCACCATTCTAGGCTTTCCTTTGAGCTTGAACCACAAAACCTCCATTTTTCCTCTCAAATTCGAAAATGGAAAAGTGAGAGAGAGTGAGTTGATGATGAAGATCTTGATACCAAATCGAAGAGGAAGTAACGCTGAGCATTTTTCGTGTTGGAAGGAAGTCGTTTTGATGAACCGAAACCTTCCCTTTTTCCTCTTCTTCCTCCTCACACTTTCTTTCTCTTTTCTCTCCTTTTCCCTCTTTTCCTTCTCTGTTTCTCCCTCTGTCTCGTACGCTTCCTTTCTTCTTTCTTTCTTTCTTTTTAATACACACACACACACACTTATATTTATTTATTTAATATATAAGCTGTAACGCGGTCAAATTACCATATTGATCGAAATCTCTTATTTCGATTCCGAAACTTCCTTGATCCGTATTATCCGGTTAACGATCCGATGACAACCAATAATTAATTTTAGCACTCAATAAATTTACCAGTCAAGTACTAAATTAATTTAATTGGGTTAACACCCAAATAATTCTATTAATTATTTTGCGGATGTTACAATGGCGGTCTGGATCTCCAATTCCGTCATACATCTTGAGAGTTGGCAGCTTCTCCAAGGCCCTTGAGATTCGGCATCCATCCACCCTTCGAGTGAAAGGTCCTTCATCCGAAAACCTTCTTGAGTTTCGGGGGGAGGTGTCGTCATAGTCAAACTCTTGATGCCTACGTCGGTCGGGGGATCTCCTCGATGGCGATCCCCGGTGGTGTCTTCGGTGGGTATCGACCTGGTTCCACCGTTGCCCCCTAAGTCGAGATTATCCTTGGGGATGGTCTTGACTTGACGTTGTCGTTTAGGATGCCCTCGTAGGTTAGGTTGCCCTTACGGCTCGTGCCGTCGTCGGGTCTGCTAATTTTGTCACAGGATCACAGCAATTATCCTGCTCGTCTATTGATATTTTTTGCTGACTTGCCTTGATCGAGGTGATTGATGGTGAGTATGGGCGAGCAGCACCACATTTTCTTTTCCTCTTGGCCGATTACATTGCACCTAGGGGGCGAGCATAGGAGAGTGTGAAGGCGAGCAGAATGACACCATCACTTCATGCATTACTTTATTTCCTTTCACGCTCATGCATTAGTTGATTTTCTCACGTGCTCGCGCACTATGTTATATGTACACGTGCTCGTGCACTATTTTATTTTCTCACGAGCTCGTGCCCTATGTTTTTTTGCTCACGTGCTCGTGCACTATGTTTTTCTTTTTCTCACGTGCTCGTGCACTATTTTATTTCCATTCATGCTCATGAACTCACATGCTCATGCATCCTTTAATTTACTTACGTGCTCATGCACTCTTTTCTTTTCTTTCGTGCTCATGCACTCACATGCTCATGCATCCTTTAATTTTCTTACGTGCTGATGCACTCTTTTATTTTCTTACGTGCTCATGCACCACATGCTCATGCATCCTTTAATTTTCTTACGTGCCACGCTGGCTGCTTCCGTAACAGGATTTGGCGCCCTCCTGGGCTCCTTGGGTGTTGGCTTGCCATGGTGCCGTCAGCTTGTTTCCCTTCCTGGGTGTGGAGACATATGAATTGGATTTCGAGCTTAACATGAAAATTGTAGCTCTGCTTCTTAGCTTTCCAATGCATGCTTACACGCCTCAATCGGATAAACACAGATGAAATTATGGCCTGCAGGCTAGATATCACCCTTGTAGGTGGGTATCTCTGGTGTCTGTGACCTCATGGAGCTTACCATGAGAATTGTAGCTCTGCTTCTTAGCTTTCCAATGCATGCTTACACTCCTCAATCGGATAAACACAGATGAAGTTATGGCCTGCAGACTAGACATCACCCTTGTAGGTGGGTATCTCTGGTGTCTGTGACCTCATGGAGCTTACCATGAGAATTGTAGCTCTGCTTCTTAGCTTTCCAATGCATGCTTACACTCCTCAATCGGATAAACACAGATGAAGTTATGGCCTGCAGACTAGACATCACCCTTGTAGGTGGGTATCTCTGGTGTCTGTGATCTCATGGTCTCGTCATTTGCTTGACTTCCGCGCCTTTCTTAGCGCTTGCTACCCAAGACATCGTGGTCTCATACCTTGGATCCTCGTCGGGTGGGTGCCGTGATCTTGGCTGCCGCCTCTTGGAGCAGGATCTGGTGCCCTCAGGGGGCGCCTTGGGCACCTTGTCGTGTTCCTGAGAGTTGGTGCCCTCGTGCGCGCCTAAGGCCAGATTGTTCGCGTGTAGATCTTTTGGCGCCCTGCCAGGCGCCCTTCTGGGTGCTGGCTTGTGCTTGACTTGGTGCCCTGCCAGGCGCCCTCTGGGGTGCCGCTTGTGGCTGCCTTGGCGCCCTGCCAGGCGCCCTCTTGGGTGTTGTGTTCTCACTTGGCGCCCCCTAGGCGCCCTCTTGGGTGCCGGGCTGAGCGTTCACTTGGCGCCCTCGTAGGCGCCTTTGTCCTTGGTTTCTGCTTGTATGTTGGTTTCTACGATCCAGGCAGTCCCTCCCTGCATGGTATGTTGGGTCTCATACTTGTCTTGCTCCACTCCTGACTATGGAGTTGGACCTTTTTTTTTCTTAATATTTTGCTTTTGTGCTCAAACAACAAAATTCATGCCTGCGTCGGTAGGGGGATCTCCTCGATGGCAATCCCCGGTGGTGCCTCCGGTGGGTGTCGACCCGGAGCAGGAGTCAAGAGGCTGGTAGGTATCATCCGGAGGGGATTGAGGGGTCCCTTGGAGGTGAGCTTGTTCCTCCATGAGGGGGAGAACGTTGGTGCCTCGAAGACACCGTTGTTGGAGGAGGGTTCCCCTTCTAGGCGCCCTCATGGGCGCTGCCTGATGTTGCCAAGGCGCCCAGTCAGGCGCCCTCATGGGTGTCAGGCGCCCTCATGGGTGCTGTCTGATGCTGCTTTGGCGCCCTACCAGGCGCCCTCCTCGGTGCCGGGTTGGGCATGTCCTTAGCATTCTGCTGGTCTTCATGATGCAGCATAGCTTGAGTGCGATTGGCCAGGAGATCCAAAAGCTGACTCACATTCGAAGGCTGGGCAACCTGTCTGGTACCCTCGTCAGGTAGGGTTACGACGTTGCCTTCCAGAGTATCCTCTGGTCAGGATGCCGGTACGACAATGCTTTGAATCCGGGGTCTGCCTCTGGGAGCCTTGGAGTAGCAAGAGAAAAGTTCGAGTAGTGATGATGTGAAAGATAGATATCTCCCACTGTGGTCGCCAATGTTCTGTACCTAGCAGTATTTTGGTCGCCTGCTGTTGGTAAGTCTCTTGCTGCCCTGGCAGGAGGTCAGTGAGCGGCCCCGGGGGGGGGGGGGGGGGTACCTGCAAAGCCACTCTGACGCTCAAGTCAGTATGAGAATAAGCTAGTGAATTTGCAAGGGAAGAGTGTGTACCATATAAATGGCTATGCGAGTCGGTATTTATAGGAAATCGATGCTCGTCTGTGGACCGTCGGATTATCAGAATCGATCTGAACCATCCTAGCATGGTGGCTTTAGTTGGGCTTGTATGTAGTGGATATGGGCCGAATCGATTGGGCTGATCCATATCCAATTGCTAAACACACCCACTGGTTTTGCTAAATGGACCTCTAGGACCACTCCTGAACAGTTTCTGAACCCTAAAAATTCCATATAAATAGCTAACAAAATTCACAACAAAGAGAACCAGAAAATCCAGATATCACCTAAAAGTTTAGTGGTTCACATCAGAACCCTTATCACCTAAGAGAAGTAAGCAAAAAAGAAGAATTTCAGAAACTTGGAAATAAGGTTGGCTTTTATGTGTTATTAAATCTAAAAAATGTGAGCCTTCATAATTACTTGCATTCATTTATCTTCGAAATCAAATTTTAAGTTTTTGCGATACTTTTGAACATTGAGTCTAGCTAGATTCACATCTTCGGCAGTATGGACTATAGGTCGGAAAAACGCTTTGCTTTGCAAAGCAAGTTTATTTCTACTTCAATTGCATTTTACTATTTTGGCCAATTATTGCTTAGTCTAAATTCTTAATAGACTTTGCTTCATGATCCTCTTCATCACTTATCATATTTAGCGCTACATTATACACACACAAAATTGTCAACATTGACTTTGTTTCGGTTCCATCGTATTTCATTCTTGACATAACTTATTGAGATCTAATTTTCACAAATTGCTGGAACTTGAAAAATAATTATGTCAAATTACTCGTTTGGAGTTTCCATATCATCTTTTGGATCACCTTGCTTTTAAGCTCATTTCCTTGTTCGAGGATTTTTGATCTTTGGAACCGACTAAACTACACACTTCATGTGTGGTTATGATTCATTTGCAATGTTAGAAGGACATCAATTTTTATTTGAGTATTGCAGCTGGTGAATAATTTACTAATAATCAAAATTAATTTATCACATTTCAATAAACTTTATCCTTGACTGATTTGCAACCAATAAAGGCAACTACAGTATTTAAATCTTACCATTATTGTCACACCCTCAATTTTATTCGTCAATAAAATTTAGAGTATTAATCTACACAACCAGATTTGGATCCAACTAACAAATAAATTTCCCCCTATGACTCATACATAGTTATGATAACTCATAAATCATTAATCGTTAAAACAGATATTTGTTAAGGATATCACAAGAGTCATAAATCCATAATATTCAAATGGTAGGATGCGTACAACGTAAAAATATTAATCAGAACACGATGGGCCCTCATGGTACAACTACAAAGGTACTAATAACCAAAACCCAACAATAGGTTACAATATAATATGTGAATCAACCATGTACTAAAAGGCTTTAACAAATATCTTTAAAGCACCATAGCTTATCCTTCGATCATCACCAATTTTAATTTACAAATCTCAGTGTGTCCTCCAAGAAGCACCTCACAATAAATATACTCACGGGGTCTTTTAATTTATTAACCGAAAGGGTAATCTCCATAAGATTTGGAATATACAAATTTAGAAGAGTGCACGTACGAGCCTTGAACTCGGCCTCATGACTTCCCTCTCCATGTATGCTATAACCATTTTTTTAATCAATTATATATATATATATATATATATATATATATATATATATATATATAGAGAGAGAGAGAGAGAGAGAGAGAGAGAGAGAGAGAGAGAGAGAGAGAGAGAGAGAGAGTATAGTTCTCTAGAGGGTTTTCAAAAGGAACAATCACAATAATATCGAATCATAAACAAGATGAATAATCATTCATCCACCATTTGTGCATAAACAATCGTTCAATCATTAAAATGAACAAAATTAATTATGAATAAGCACATCAACAACAATAAGATTGGGTACAATGTCATACAATAGAACCAATAGCACACTAATCAATAGATCATGAAATATTCATGTAAAAAAATAACAATTTTACCATGTATCAAGTGTAAGGATTAGAATATGTTAAAAAGGTCTCTTAGAATGAGTTAAAAACACCATTCATGGTTTTCATATAAATGTAGATATTTTCATTAGCTTTCCAACTCATCTGAGAACACTTTAATCGGGTTCCCGAATCAAAAGTTATAAACAAAATAAGTTCCAAGGTTGAAGAAATTTTCTTCCAAACCGAAACCAACACGGGTGCCAGTGTTGGATCAACACGGCCCGTGTTGGGTTAACAGTAGCCATTTTTTCTGTTTTTGTATTTTTATCTCTAATATAAGTGCTTCTAACCTACCCTAAAGGATAGAAGCTCTGTTAGGGTTTCACAAGATGGCGACTAGGGATCTCTCCTTTTCGTGATCTATGCTTCCCTAATCATCGCTGCTCTATTGTCTTTCATCTGCGAATTGTTTCTCAGTATTTCCATCTCAATCTCAGTGGATAGGTGCTGCTAATCTAGTGGTTATCTGTGCTGATCTCGTGGTCCCATATGTGCATAGTGGTTCGGTACTGCTGTGTCTGGATCGGTGCTGCTGTGACTGGATCGGTGCTGCTGTAACTGGATCGGTGATATCGTTTCGGTTCACGGTTCAAGGTTTCTACTCCTGAAATCGTGGATCATTTTATGCATCGGTATGGAGTTCCGTCCGTGGCCAAGCATGGCCGATATCGATGTGTCACCTGAAGCAGCAGCGTTTAGGGCTCCGCCTCCGCCTGTGAGCCCAAGAAAATCTTTTGCTGCAGCGCTAACAAACTCTTGCGTTTTTCCTCCAAGTCAGCTGCCCAAGCCTTGCGTCAAAGGCGATGAACTCACAAGAATGGAAATCTATTGGAACCTGGTCAATGGTCTCTTTGGGAAAGGGTTACTACGAGTTTTGTTTTCATTCGTTTAAAGAGATACGTAGCCTACAAGCAACTGGTACATGGTCGTTAAACCCGGGTTTTCTAAGACTCTTTGCATGGACGCCGGACTTTGATCCAAACAGGATCTGAAACACCAATGTTCAATGTTGGGTACGGCTCCATCTAGTGATAATGTTGTTATTGATAACACTACTGATAATGGTGCAGGTAAAGATCTTCAAAATGATAATGTTGCTGGTAATGAAGCCACTACCGCAGATATGGTGGACAAAGATAACCATTCGGCTCTTCCGAGAGATGTCCTCTCTATGAAAGAGATCGCAATTCCAAATCAGTTTCGAGGCCCTAATAATACCCCTCATGATGATATTAATCCTCTGCTTGGCTTTATTTCTAACCATTTTGAAACAGGATCCACAAGTGGTAGAGCTCCATCTATAAGGCACAACGAGGCTTCCCCAGATCAAATTTTAGTAGATGACTCTCAAGTGGAAGCACCCTTTGAGTTTGATAGAAATCAGGTGCGAGTGATTCCTGACCAAGAAGCTGCTCAAGTTGTGATTGCTGATTTGAACACCGTTAAGCAGCCTTGGGCTGATTTGGTTGAAGAGGAGGATCACTTGGAGAAGGACAGGGCCCAGCCTGTGGAGGGCTCTGATTTTGAAGTAGTGCTCACGAAGTCCCAAAAGAAAAAGCTGAAACAGAAAAAGAAAGTTGTTACCCGAATTATCACCCGTTCAAGGGCAGGATCTCAAAGTCTTGCTCAATGAAGTGCCTATATTGGAATTCTAGGGGCCTTGCTAATCCCCCCACAAGATTAGCTCTCAAAAGGCTTTGTACCTCCAACAAGCCTGATTTCGTTTTTATTTGAGCCGTGGTGTTCTCAAGATGATTTCCCTCGCAGGTATTGGTCTAGGTTTGGTATGAAAATCTTTGCTACTAATGACAGGAGCAATTTAACTCCTAATCTCTGGTGTGCCTATTCGATCAACTTCAATCCTACAGTTATCGCTTGCTCTGAACAGCATGTCGCTTTTACTGTGGAGGTCAATAATACTATGGTTGGCATCTCTGCCATCTATGCTTCTTGTAACTATCTGGTTAGGCGCTCTCTTTGGCAGGAGCTTTCTCTTCTCCAGCAAACTCACAAAATCCCTTGGTGATTTATTGGTGAATGGAACGCTATTTTGGCCACTCATGAATATAGGGGCAGTGGCACCCCATCTAAAGTTGCTTGTGAAGATTTTCAAAATTGGACCAATTTGAATAACTTGATTCACTGGCCGACTAGGGGTGTTCAGTACACTTGGTCTAACGGCCGTAAAGGCAGGGCTTTCACAGAGAAAAGGCTTGATCAGGCTATTTGCAATGACGCTTGTTTCACTTTTTATACAGGTATCTCCTGCTCTACTCTTACTAAGTCTAAATCTGATCATTTCCCTTTACTGCTTGATCTTCAGATCACAGATGGTGCTCACCCCTCTTCTTTTAAATTCCTTCGCACCTGGGCGAGTCACCCTGATTGCCTGAATTTGATTAAGGAGGCTTGGCAAACTCATGTTGTTGGTTGTCCGATGGTAGTCCTTAGTCAAAAGCTTAAGATTCTTAAGTCAAAGCTTAAGACTTGGAATAAAGATGTCTTTGGGGACGTTAATCTTCGGGTGCATGTAGCGACTGCATCCCTAGACCACGTTCAAGCGCAGATTGATAATGATGGCTATTCAGAGTTTTTGGAGGAGCAAGAAAAAATCCATCAACTTGAGCGTCAACAAGCTTTAGCTTCCCAAGAGGATTTTTGGCTCGAAAAGTCTAGACTTAACTAGCACTCTCACGGAGACCGTAACACAAAACTTTTCCATCAGATGGTCAAGATTAGAAATATTACCAAGCACATTACTGCCCTCAAGCAAGGTGATGTTATTCTTACCTCTTCTAATGATATTGAATCTCATGTTGTGAATTATTTTGAGAACATTTTCGCCTCTAATAACCAGTGTCTTGATAATGGTATGGTGGAGGATACTATTCCTATTCTTGTTACAGGTGATGAGAACACTATGCTCACCAACATTCCTAATATGGAAGAGATCAAGCATGCCATCTTTTCTATGAATTCTAAGAGTGCCCCTGGACCGGATGGTTTTGGTGCTTTCTTTTTTCAACATTTCTGGGACATCATTGCAGAGGACATGGTGAGAGCGGGATAGGCCGCAAGTGCACGGTCTTGTATCGCGTAATAAAAGAGTTATCGATCCACAGGTAGAGCCTAAGTGATTACCAATTTAATTTTCCAAAGTTGATTAGCTAGAAGGAATAGTTTTTAGGAGTTGTAAAATTTAGAAATAAAAAAACAAACAATCTCAGGTTTCTAGTTTTATCACAACAATGAGGAACCAAAATAATTTCTTTAGACTATTCAACAAATTATAAGAGTAATATATTTCAAAGACAAGGCAGCGAATATAACTAATGTCTCCTTTCGGAGTACAAGAGCGTGTTTTGAACTAACAATCAAGCCTATTCTCATGGTTGATTGTCACCAAAACCCATTAAGCATAACACCTTTATAATGTCTCAAGAGTTTCAAAACTATTCTCATGTGTTGATTCCCTTGTCTAATTTCATAGATCCAACATCAATATTTCACCTTTCGGTTCTTCGTTTGATGTTTAAAATAAGATTTGAAGGGCAATAAAATTAGATTGATATATAAAACAATTTGGAGTGGAGAATAGTCTTGGGAATTATTAGGGACCTATCATTGGATTACTCCCAATAACCCAAGACTTTGTATCTACTCACTCATATTAAATATGAGAGAAGAAGAAGAAGAAAAGACATGAAATTAAATAGCGAGAAATAAAAGAAAGCTGTAAATTGCAAAATCATAAATAGCGGAATTGTAAATGACAAGAAAATAAAAGTGCAAGAAAGTAAATAGCAAGGAAAGTAAATGACTTGGAAAATAAAAGGGCAAGAAAGTAAATAGCAAGGAAAGTAAATGACTTGGAAAATAAAAGGGCGAGAAAATAAAAGAGCGAGAAAGTAAAAGAGCGAGAAAGTAAAAGAGCGAGAAAGTAAACGGGCAAGAAAGTAAATAGCAAGAATTTGAAAGGCAAGAATTATAAAGAGCATGAAGAGTAAATTGAAGTCATGAATCTTAGAGAGTCTTTGTCATTGATTTTCTAACAAAATTCAAGCTTAGTTACAAGTGAGGATCAAGGTCCTATTTATAGGAAAATATGAGGGCCAAGGCACTTGAGTGGAGGGGAAAAATGGTCCAAAAAAAAGTGGCAAATCAAGTTGGCAAAGATAGCCATCAGCAAGTGGGTGCTTTTAAACTGCACCAATTTTTGCATTTTGAATTGGTTTTGCAAATTTTTTTTTTTTTTTGAATACCCCAACTCAGACGTTTTTTCTCCAGTAACCGCGCATCCTGTGAATGTCACCAAGAGAACCAGGTTACTAGTTTCTCTTCAGTCCTTCTAATTGTATTACCAACTGAAAACAGTCTCAGTAGTGTGTGTGGGAAAAAGCCCTAGAAGTAGAAATCGAACCATGATACAATTTTGTTGTTCCCAACCAGTCCACCAGGATGATTGCTAATAAAAAATTGAAAAATTATTTTTGTCCAGAAAAGGCTTATCTAAAACATGCTTAGGGTTCACAAAGTTTCATAATGGAGGGAGCAGATACAACTAAAAGTACAAAAAGATAAAAACTCAGCAAAGCAATAAAGACATACCCAAGAAAAGCAATAAAATACCCCCCCATGCTTGGACCAAACATTTTCCTCAATGTAAATCAGAATAGAATATATGAGAGGGGTAAGAAAACTCACATTGATTGGCATTTTGTAGCTTTTCTGCTTTTTCCAGGAAAACAAAACATAGGTAAACCAGTGGGTTGCCTCCCACGCAGCGCTCGTTTATGTTCATTAGCTTGACCTTTGCCCTTTGGAAAGTTATTCCTGGGTCCCATTGCTTGAAGCATAAAGACCAAGTGACACATGAAGAATGAAAACATATTCCTGGATCCCATGGCTTGTAAAATGGAAGTTGTAAAAGCAATAAGATCTTATTTTCAATTCCCCCCAGATCAAATGTTATTTTCACAAAGGAAGGTGAAAAATAAGATAAAGGAGATGCTTCGTATGGTGGTGGGGGGATGTTTGGTTCTTCTCTTTCTTTTTCTGGTTCTTTCTTTTTTTCTTTTTCTAGCTCTTTCTCTTTTTCTTTCACTTCTTGCTCACATGGTAAATTATGTTTTTCACTCACAATTTTTCCTTGGTTTGCTCTTGGTTCCTCTAATTGTTTTCCGCTTCTAAGGGTGACGGCATATATTTGGCCATTTAGATTTTGTTCAGGCTGTCCGGGAAATACCCCCGAAGATTTAGAGGATGAAGCCACCTGTGTTATTTGATTTTCAAGCATCTCACTATGAGCGGCAATAGAGTCGATTTTTGATTCTAATTTGATAAGTGTGTCATTCAAATAACCAGTTTGATTTTTGAATTCTTCATTTTTTTTTGTTTGAGATGACACAAATTTTTCCATCAAAAATTCCAAGTTCGACTTTTGCGGGTTGTTTTGTGGGTTGTTAAAAACGCTTTGATTTTGAAAGACAGGAGGTGGTCTAGGTGCTGGATTGGGTGGAGGATTTTTATAAGAAACATTTTGATGATTTCTCCACCCAAAATTATAAGTATTTGAAAACGGATTTTCTTTTTGAGCATAGTTAATATGCTCATTTCCAGTACTAGATGCCTCAAGCTGGCATTCAGCTCCAATATGGCCAACAACCCCACATAATTCACATGGTGGAGTAGTAGGAGAAATTTTTTTTTGAGACGGCACTTACATTTAATTTTTCAAATTTTTGAAAAAGTGCGTCCACTTTTGAGGCAAGATGATCAACAGCAGATATTTCATATTTACCTGGCTCTTTTGATGATGCTGGTTTATCTGCTATGGCTCGCTCACTTGCCCATTGACAATGGTTTTGAGCCATATCTTCAATGAGTGCATAAGCTTCAGTAAAATTTTTGTTCATCAAAGCTCCACCTACACCTGCATCAACAGTCATTCTAGTTGCATATTGTAATCCATTATAAAATGTGTGAACAACGAGCCATTTCTCTAGTCCATGATGGGGGCATAGCCTTAACATTTCTTTGAAACGTTCCCAAGCATCATAAAGAGATTCCCCGTCGTTTTGAGAAAATCGAGTAATTTGACTTCTCATTTAAGCTGTTTTACTTGGGGGAAAGAACCTAGTAAGAAAGGCTTGTTTTAACTGGCCCCAGCTGGTAATGGATTCCGAAGGCAAAGAATGTAGCCATGCTCTTGCTCTATCCCTTAATGTAAAAGGAAAGAGCTTTAGTCTTATGGCATCTTGAGGTACCCCGTTTAATTTGAGAGTTCCACAGTATTCCAAAAAAATTGAAATATGAAGATTTGGGTCCTCCGTGGGAGAACCAGAAAATTGGTTCTGTTGAACCATTGAAAGCAGAGATGATTTGAGTTCAAAATTATTTGCTTCCACATTTGGATGTACAATGACAGCCGATGGTTCCGCTGAAGGTGTTGCGTACTCTTTGAGAGCACGATTTTCATTAGCCGCCATTTGGTTATCGGGAATTTCTCTCTTCCTTCTATGTAAGAACCTTTCGACTTCGGGAATTTTGTTGAACAGTTTCACCGAAACTTCTGGTTCTTCGCATTTGAGGGACAAGAGAAGAAAAAGTAAAAATAAAGAAAATAAAACTTCAGTCTAACCGGTTTCGAAAAACTTAATTAATATCAGTGCCTCCCCGACAACGGCGCCAAAAACTTGATAGGCCGCAAGTGCACGGTCTTGTATCGCGTAATAAAAGAGTTATCGATCCACAGGGAGAGCCTAAGTGATTACCAATTTAATTTTCCAAAGTTGATTAGCTAGAAGGAATAGTTTTTAGGAGTTGTAAAATTTAGAAATAAAAAAACAAACAATCTCAGGTTTCTAGTTTTATCACAATAATGAGGAACCAAAATAATTTCTTTAGACTATTCAACAAATTATACGAGTAATATATTTCAAAGACAAGGCAGCGAATATAACTAATGTCTCCTTTCGGAGTACAAGTGCGTGTTTTGAACTAACAATCAAGCCTATTCTCATGGTTGATTGTCACCAAAACCCATTAAGCATAACACCTTTATAATGTCTCAAGGGTTTCAAAACTATTCTCATGTTTTGATTCCCTTGTCTAATTTCATAGATCCAACATCAATACTTCACCTTTCGGTTCTTCGTTTGATGTTTAAAATAAGATTTGAAGGGCTATAAAATTAGATTGAAATATAAAACAATTTGGAGTGGAGAATAGTCTTGGGAATTATTAGGGACCTATCATTGGATTACTCCCAATAACCCAAGACTTTGTATCTACGCACTCATATTAAATATGAGAGAAGAAGAAGAAGAAGAAAAGACATGAAATTAAATAGCGACAAATAAAAGAAAGCTGTAAATTGCAAAATCATAAATAGCGGAATTGTAAATGACAAGAAAATAAAAGTGCAAGAAAGTAAATAGCAAGGAAAGTAAATGACTTGGAAAATAAAAGGGCAAGAAAGTAAATAGCAAGGAAAGTAAATGACTTGGAAAATAAAAGGGCGAGAAAATAAAAGAGCGAGAAAGTAAAAGAGCGAGAAAGTAAAAGGGCAAGAAAGTAAATAGCAAGAATTTAAAAGGCAAGAATTATAAAGAGCATGAAGAGTAAATTGAAGTCATGAATCTTAGAGAGTCTTTGTCATTGATTTTCTAACAAAATTCAAGCTTAGTTACAAGTGAGGATCAAGGTCCTATTTATAGGGAAATATGAGGGCCAAGGCACTTGAGTGGAGGGGCAAAATGGTCCAAAAAAAAGTTGCAAATCAAGTTGGCAAAGATAGCCATCAGCAAGTGGGTGCAGCCAAAATTGACTTGTCTAGCGCCAGGGTCTTGCGCCCATGTGCCTGGGTCATGCGCCCTGGCCAGTCAATTTTGGCTGCTCTGCGCCAGTTTTGCACCAGGGTCGTGCGCCTTGTGCTGGCAACAGCTGTTCTGCATTGCTGGCAAGCATGGGTCGTGCGCCTATGTGCCAGGGGCGTGCGCAGGCTCTATGCCAGTTTTGCACCAGGGTCGTGCGCCTATGTGCCAGGGTCGTGCGCCCTGGCCAGTCAATTTTGGCTGCTCTGCGCCAGTTTTGCACCAGGGTCGTGCGCAGGCTCTGCGCCAGTTTTTGTTGCTTGGCGCCCTTGGCGCCCTGTTGAGTGCCAAACGGTCTTAAAAATTGTTCCTCCTCAAATATTTTCTTTGTTTCTTCATTTTTCTTCATATTTTCTCTTTTGCTTCAAAATAACACCTGAAAATAAAAAGTAAACATTTGTAGTAAAATAGCTCGAAAATATAATTAAAATACCAAATAAACTTAAGAAAAATAACTATTAAAAAGACTCTAAAAATAGACTTATCAGCGGTTCAGCAAATTTTCAAGCATGGCTGGCTGCTCCCTGATTTCAACTCTAATTTGGTGGTGCTTATTCCTAAAATCAATGGAGCTGACAGTATTGAGAAGTTTCGGCCTATCGCCCTTGCGAACTTTAAATTCAAGATTATTACTAAGGTTCTTGCTGACCGTCTTTCCAAAATTGCTCCCTGTATTGTTTCCTCTCAGCAACGTGGCTTCATTCAAGGTTGGAACATATCTGATTGCATTTGCTTAACTTCTGAAGCCATTAATATGCTGCATAATCCGTCTTTTGGTGGTAATATGGCTTTAAAAGTTGATGTCACGAAAGCTTTTGATACGCTGGATTGGAATTTCCTTCTTAGAGTACTCAAGGCTTTTGGTTTTAACACAAATTCTGCGATTGGGTTAATGTCCTTTTGCACTCTGCTAAGCTCTCGATTTCAGTTAATGGCAAGCCTTCTGGGTTCTTTAGCGGCAAGCGTGGTGTGCGTCAAGGGGACCCCCTCTCGCCCCTTCTTTTTTGCTTGGCTGAGGAGGTTTTGAGTAGAGGCATCTCCAAACTGGTGCAGGATGGGGACCTTCAGTTAATTAATGGTCCAAGAGGCACTCAGGTTCGCTCTCACACCCTTTATGCTGATGATATCATGATTTTTTGCAGAGCTTCCCAGAGAAATCTTCATAATCTTCTCAATTTCTTTACTAAGTATGGTGAAGCTTCTGGTCAGATTGTTAACTCTAGCAAATCTACTGTTCATTTGGGCGCCGTTCCAATTACACATCAACGTCGCATTGCATATTTTCTGGGCTTCTCTACTGGCCAGTTACCCTTCACTTACTTGGGAACTCCTATTTTCAAAGGAAAGCCTAAAGTCGTTTATTTAATGCCTATTGCTGACAAAATTAAAGCCAAGCTGTCAGCTTGGAAAGCTTCGCTTCTATCTATTACCGGAAGAGCTCAGCTTGTCAAGTCGGTTGTTCAAAGCATGTTAGTTTACAACTTTATGCTTTACAAATGGCCTACTTCTCTGTTGAACATGGTGGACTCTTGGATTAGAAACTTCATTTGGTCTGGGAACGTCAATCAGCAGAAAGTAGTTACTGTGGCGTGGCATAAGGTTTGTAGACCATCTTCTGAGGGGGGTCTTGGGATTAGGTCCCTGAAAGATACTAATAAGGCAGCCTACCTAAAGCTTAGCTGGGAGCTTAGCACTTCCCAGCATAGTTGGGCTGTCTTATTAAGGTCCAGAGTTTTCCGAAATAATACTCCGATATCTTATCATATTAGCTCTTCTTTGTGAGGTAATTTGCGAAATCATCTAGCTGCCATTCAAGACAACTGCATTTGGCAATTGGTAAAGGCGACTGTGTCAACTTTTGGCTTGATCCTAGGGTGTCGGTTCCTCAGGTAACTCTTCTCAATGTCCCTGAGCATCTTCAGCATTTTCTCAAGGCCCGAGTTTGAGACTTCATTCAGGATGGTCATTGGTGTATTCCAGCATCTCTAGCCAATAGCTTTCCTCAATTGGCTTCACTCCTTAAGGAAAAGGTCCTGCCTTCCTTTGAATCTCAAGATCAGTTGATCTGGAAGAACTCTACTGATGGTATGCTTACTTTTAAAACTGCTTATCTCTTCCATAGACCTATTAGGCAACCTTTTAGGTGGTGCAAAAATATTTGGCATAATGTTATTCCTCCTTCCAAGTCTTTTCTTCTGTGGCGCATCCTCCACAAGCGTATGCCAACTGATGAGCAACTCAGAAATCGTGGATGTGGCACTGTTTCCATGTGTAGTCTTTGTGAAGTGGACGCTGAATCATCCTTACATTTGTTCTGTGAGTGCTCTTTCGCTAAGCAGCTTTGGTCCTGGCTTAGTGATAAGCTCTCTTTAACTATTGATATTTCCTCCCCTGAGATGATTATTGAGGTTTGTTTGCGCCCTTGGTCTGACCAAGTGCAGGATGTTGTGACTGCGGCTGTTATTAATGTTTTTTGGGCAATTTGGCATTCTAGGAATAAGATTCGTTTTGACAACAAGAAGATCTTCCCCACCTACTTGAAAAACTTGATCACGGCTAATGTGAACCTTTCTGGTACTCTTAGCAAGGGATCCACTTCTGCCTCCATTCAGGACTTTTCGATTCTTAAGGCTTTTTCGGTTGACTGGAAGCCCCGCAAGGCTCCTACAACTATCGAGGTTCTTTGGAAAACCCCTCCTTGCTATTGGGTTAAGTGTAACACAGATGACGCTGCTAGGGGCTCTCCTGGTTTAGGTGCGTGTGAGGGCATCTTTCGCGATAGTAATGCTAGCTCTCTTGGTTGTTTTATGCTCCCCCTTGGTACAAATTATGCTCTTCATGCTGAATTAATGGGTGTCATTGTGGCCATTGAGGTGACTTTCAATAAAGGTTGGCATCGTTTATGGATCAAAAGTGACTCTCAGCTTGCTGTTATGGCCTTCTCTTCTCCCTCTATTGTGCCCTGGAATCTTCGTACTCGGTGGCTTAATTGCATGGTTCTTCTCAAATCCATGATCTTCAACTGCACTCATATTTATAGGGAAGGGAATCATTGTGCTGATAAGCTTGCATCTCATGGGATTACCCTTGTCTGGATTTCAGTGGTGGAGCTCCATTCCCTCTTTTATTAGAGATGAGTTTCACCGAAATAGGGTTGGTCTTCCTTATTTTCGTTTTAAGCATTAAATTTTGGGACAAAACTGAGAACGTCAATCAGCATTAAATTCACCAACATTTTTGGGACAAAACTGAGACACGTGCTGAAAATGGCTCCCAGGCGCTGGGCGCCTAGCAGGGAACAACAGCACACAAAAACTGGCGCAGAGCGCCTGGCGCCCACAGAAAACTGGCGCAGGGCGCCTAGCGCCCAGACACAGAAACTGGCGCAGGGCGCCTAGACACAGAATTGGCAACACCCACCGAGACAACTCCAAAATGACACGTGCAAAAATAAAACCACCCGAGCCAAAACATTTAAAATTGACTTTGGGCAGGCAAATACATAAGATGGCACGGTAAAATATGCCCAGAATTTGAAATTGCACTCAACACACCCCATATACGCACACAAGCAACACACAGTGAGACAACTTCAGAATGACACGTGCAAAAATAAAACTACTCGAGCCAAAATGTTTAAAATTGAATTTGGGCAGGCAAATACAAAAAATGGCACGGTAAAATATGCCCAGAACACACACGCATACACAATGGGACATGTACCTGGGCCCCTAGGGCGCCTTCCAAAACATTACTGGAACCACATGGAGCCACACTGGAACATTTTATTATACTTAGGCAAGGTATCCTACACTGAGACAGGGGCTAAAACATCAAGGGAAACATAAGTGGCTTGGTGCCTAGGCATAGGGACCCAAAATCTGCAACAGGAACAAGACAGACAACATGGCTAGACAGCACTGGGCGCCATTGGCGCCACTGGCAGCAACACACGCAACACAGAATAGTCACAGGGCGCCATGGGCGCCAAACCAGCAACAGCCAAAACGAAAATTCATGGACTGGGCGCCTAAGGCGCCACTGCCAGAACCAACAAAACGCAACAGCATTGCCTGGGCGCCTAGGGCGCCATATCCTGCACAACAATCAAACAAAAAATCATGACTTGGGCGCCTAGGGCGCCATGTCCAGCACATCAAATCAGCAACACAGTGGCTGGGGCGCCTTGGGCGCTACTTCCAGCACAACAGCTAAACATGAATTTCATCAAAATCATGGCAACATAGTAGCGATTCAATGGCATAGGGAACATCAATCTCATGACACAATTATTCAAGAAGTGGCACACGAATGGTCATGCATACAAGGCGATTTATCAAGGCAATTTGACACACACATAGAGACAATTCAATATTCACAAATTCAATCATGTTTCAAATTCAACAATTGGATTATGAGACAATGGCATAAACCCTAAACCCTCACATATAACCTATTCTAAACCCTATTATAAGGTAAGACCCACCCTTACCTTGATTACACCGAAGACGAGGTCTTTCCTACGGAGTCACCAACAAAACCACAGCAACAGCTCTTCTTTTTCCTCTTCCCCTTGTGCGATTCGCCCTTCTCCTTTCTCCCTTCTCACTCGCGACTTCTCTTCTCTCTTCTCCTTTCTTTTCTTTTTTACGTTTTCTTTCTTTTTTTCCTCTTTTGCCTAAGTGATGCGAATGCATCACACCCTATGCGCCTAGGATCCTCAGCTAACGGGCTTGGGCTTCTTCTTGGGCCAAATTTGCCATTCCGAAATTATTTATACCACTCCCTTCAATTATAAAAATAAAATAACATATTAATAATTTTTAGTATATTAATAAATATGCAACACTTAAATAATTTAATCAAATAATTAATTAAATTATTTTGGGTGTTACAACTCTCCCCCACTTAGGAAATTTCGTCCTCGAAATTCTTACCTGATTCAAACAATTCTGGATAAGACTCCCGCATCTTACTCTCCAGCTCCCAAGTCATACTTTCACCAGCAGCTCCTAACCAAACCACTTTCACCAAAGAAATCTCTCCTTCCCTCTCAGAACCTTCACTTCTCTATCTTCAATCCGCACAGGCATAGTCTCCACAGTGAGATTATCCCGCACCTCCACTTCATCCATCTGAATCACATGAGACGGATCTGGAACATACTTTCGAAGTTGTGACACGTGAAACACGTCATGCAAGTTCGAAAGATTAGGCGGCAAAGCCACCCTATAGGCAACACTTCCAACCGTCTCCGTAATCTGATACGGACCAATGAAACGGGGAGTTAACTTCTTTGATTTCAAGGCACGCCCAACACCAGTCACCGGAGTGACTCTCAAACACATGATCACCGGCCTGAAACTCCAAATCCTTCCTTCTCTTATCATGATAGCTCTTTTGTCGACTCTGCGACGCTTTCATCTTCTCACGAATTAATTTCACCTTCTCAGTGGTTTCTCGCACAATCTCAGGCCCTAACACTGCACTCTCTCCAGATTCATACCAACATAACGGAGTCCTACATCTCCGACCATACAGCGCCTCAAACGGTGCCATTCCAATACTAGAATGATGACTATTATTGTAGGTGAACTCAATCAATGGAAGATGAGAATCCCACGAACCTCCTTGCTCAAGGACACATGCCCTCAACATGTCCTCTAACGACTGAATAGTCCTCTCCGTCTGACCATCTGTCTGCGGATGATATGCGGAGCTCAACCTCAACTTAAAACCCAAAGCTTCTTGCAAACTTTTCCAAAATTCAGAAGTGAATCTTGGATCTCTATCAGATACAATACTAAGCGGAACGCCATGCAACTTCACAATTGTCTTGATGTAGATCTCTGCCAACTTTGGAACTGGATAAGTGATATTAATTGGTAAGAAGTGAGCAGACTTCGTCAACCTATCCACAACCACCCATATAGCATCAAACCCCCTCACGGTATTTGGCAAGCCAGTCACAAAATCCATGGAAATGCTATCCCATTTCCATTCCGGAACTTCTAATGGTTGCATCAACCCCGCAGGTTTCTGATGCTCAATCTTTGACTTCTGACAAGTCAAACAGGCATACACAAACTGTGCCATATCCTTCTCCATACCAGGCCACCAGAACAACTTCTTCAAATCTTGGTACATTTTCGTAGCCCCTGGATGAATACTCAACTTGCTCCTATGGCTCTCCTCAAGAATCACTCTCTTCATCTCAGCATCATCAGGAATACAGATCCTATCCCTGAATCTCAACACACCTTGGGAATCTAACTTGAAATCCCGATTCACAGCTTGATCATTCGCAACTAACAAGTCCACCAACTTTACATCTGACTTTTGGGCTTCTCGAATACTAACCAAAAATTCATTGCCAATCTTCAACATTCCCAGTCTGACACTCTGCGGTGTCACTTCACAAACTAGACTCATATCCCGGAACTGCTCAATCAACTCTAACTCTTTAACCATCATAGTCGACATATGCAAGGTCTTCCGACTTAAAGCATCAGCCACGACATTAGCTTTGCCGGGGTGATAGTTCAAGCCGAAATCATAGTCCTTCAGCAATTCTAACCAACGTCTCTGTCTCATATTTAGCTCCTTCTTATCAAACAAGTATTTCAAGCTCTTATGGTCACTAAACACTTCAAATCTAGTACCATACAAATAGTGCCTCCAAATCTTCAGCACAAACACAATCGCAGCCAGCTCAAAATCATGAGTAGGGTAGTTCTTCTCATGGGTCCTCAACTGTCTAGACGCATAAGCTACTACCTTACCTTCTTGCATCAGCACACCTCCCAAACCCATCTTGGAAGCATCACAATACACTACAAACGGTTGATCCGGAACAGGCAAAGTTAAAACGGGCGATGTTGTCAACCTTTTCTTCAACTCATTGAAGCTCTCCTCACATCGAGCATCCCACACAAATGCTTTTCCCTTACACGTCAATTGAGTCAACGGAAGGGCCAACTTCGAGAAACCTTCAATAAACCTCCTGTAATAACCAGCTAACCCCAAGAAGCTTCTAGTCTCATTAACTGACTTCGGGCTCTCCCATTGCAACACAGCATCAACCTTGGCTGGATCCACAGCTATACCATTACCAGAGATAATATGACCAAGGAAACCTACTTCATGCAGCCAGAACTCACACTTAGACAACTTTGCATACAACTTCTTTTCTTTCAACACTTCTAGTACTAACCTCAAATGTTCTGCGTGCTCCTCTTCCGTCTTAGAATACACCAGAATATCGTCGATAAACACAACTACAAACCGATCCAAGTAACTATGGAAGGTACGGTTCATGTACTCCATAAATACTCCCGGCGCGTTGGTAACACCAAACGGCATCACAGAATACTCATAGTGCCCATATCTCGTTCTGAAAGCTGTCTTTTGAATGTCTTCATCCTTTACCTTGATCTGGTGATAACCCAACCTCAAATCGATTTTGCTAAACACTTTAGCACCCACCAACTGGTCCATCAAATCATCAATTCTCGGGAGCGGATACTTGTTCTTTATTGTCACCTTGTTCAATTGCCTATAATCGACACAAAGTCTCATACTCCCATCCTTCTTTTTCACCAATAACACCGGAGCTCCCCATGGTGACACACTTGGCCTTACAAATTTCTTCTGAAGCAGATCTTCTAGTTGCTTTTTCAATTCAGACAACTCTGAGGCTGACATCCGGTACGGTGCCATAGACACAGGCCTAGTACCAGGTATAAGATCAATAGCAAACTCAACCTCCCTCTCTGGCGGAACACTCGGAATTTCATCAGGCAACACTTCAGGGAACTCGCACACTACTTGTAACCCTTCAATGATAGCCTGATTCTCAGCAGACAATGACGCCATCAAAGCAAACAGATGAACTCCCTCCTTCATTACCTTATGCAATTGACCAGCAGGCAATAAAACAGATTCTTCTTCTTCGGGAGGAAAGAAACTCACAAATTTACGAAAACAATTAATATGCACGTGGTTAACTACTAACCAGTCCATACCAAGGATGACATCCAACCCTCCCAACGGCAAACAAATAAGGTCAACAAGGAAATCTCTGCCGAAGATAGACAGAGGGCACTTAGCACACACAAGAGAGGTAGTTACTGAACCCTTAGCTGGAGTATCAATAACCGTCTCCCTCATCATAGAAGACACAGCAAGGTCTAGTTTCTTAACACATAAAGCAATAATAAATGAATGCGTAGCACCGGTATCAACAATAGCAATCAAAGGAATACCATTAATAAAACATGTACCTCTAATATCACTAGTATCCTCTGATCCTGCGAGAGCAAACACTTTTCCACTGAACTTCTCTTTCTTCGGCTTCGTACACTTGGTACTAATATGACCTACTTCACCACAGTTGTAACAAGTCACATCCTTGCGTTCACAATCAGACGCCATATGCCCCTCTTTGCCACAACGGAAACATACTCTCGTCCCCACCTTGCAATCGAAACTCTTGTGACCAGGCTTTCCACACTTAAAACATACAATATTAGCGGGAGCATCTCCCCCACTTGGCTTCTTACTATCAGCATACCTCTGCTTACCCTTACCAGCAGGAACCTCATATGGCTTACCCCGGTTCTGAAATTTACCCCTCTGACCCCTCATGACCTTGGAGTGAGCATTACTATCCTCTTCGAATATCCTGCAACTGTCGATCAAATCAGCAAATACCTGAATTTTCTGGTACCCGATAGCTTTCTTTATATCAGCCCGCAGTCCATTTTCAAACTTAATGCATTTTGAGAATTCAGAATCAGCATCAGCATAATGGGGATAAAACTTAGCCAATTCAGTGAACTTGGCAGCATACTCTGTCACCGACATGTTTCCTTGCTTTAGCTCAAGGAATTCTATCTCTTTCTTTCCCCTCACATCCTCTGGAAAATACTTCCGTAAGAACTCTCTACGGAAAACAGCCCAAGTTATCTCCTCATTAGCAGTTTCTAACCTCTGCCTAACCTCCATCCACCAATCATCAGCTTCTTCTGCCAGCGTATGGGTGCCATACCTGACCTTCTGCGCATCATTGCAGTCCATGACACGAAATATCCTTTCAATCTCTTTCAGCCATGCTAGAGCACCATCTGGATTATACTTGCCCTTAAAAGTGGGCGGATTCTCCCTCTAGAACGTGGCTAAACTGCGAGTCCCAGCATTTTCAGCACCATTCTGCTGGTTCCCAACAGCCCGAGCCATAGCCTGCAGAGCAGCAGCAAGAGCAGCATCGTTTCTCCCAGCCATTTCAAATTATCACTGCAGCACAAACAAAAATTTAGAACTAATCTAACAATTCTTATTTGTCATAAGACACTATGACAGGACGACTTGGCCGGACAGACCGAACTGCTCTGATACCACTAATGTAACACCCCATTTTCTACCCGGTATTTAAATAAAAATTATCAGAGTTCAAAATTTTATTTTTCAACTAATCCAAACGGAATGCTACATTTCTTCGGACAAACATCAACAACATAATAAAATTCCTTTCGTAAATCAAAGAAAATACGTAACACGTAACAATGGAATGGGGTTCCCAAAAACATATTATTCAGTCCACATGACAGAAATTAAAACGTCTCGCAGCGGAATAAAAATAAAACTCAGCACACATAACGCAGCCTCAACATAAAAATCTCAATCAAAATATTTAACATCTCAAATAAATAAACAAAGGAAAACTAGCGCCCATCCCCTGAGTGTTACGTATCAGAGCACTAAACCGACGCAGGAATGAAGAATAACAGCCTTCACTCATGGTTACCTGTAGTAATAAACAACGAAGGGGTGAGTCTAAACCGCATAATAAGGCTTATAATAAGCGATATGCTAGAGTATAAGGACTACACCAATCACAGCAATACATTTATATTTTATACATATACAGCAACATTTCCAACTGATAAATAAACATCAACATCCGCAATATATAATTGTCACACAGTCATATTGTACACCAAACAAAGTAATTATCAATGATGAGCATGTGTGTATGCAGTGCAGAATGCATGTGGTACCATTATCATTGGCCAATTGGGCATGTCGCGACCGCAGCCGAAAAATAACGTCAAGACCGCAGCCTAAAAATGCATCGTCAAGACCGCAGCCTAATGTATGCATGTGACTCCATGAACAAATCAGCAAACATAATTTTTCACGACCACAAGTCACACACATCAGCATTATAAATCACAACGTCAAGACCGCAGCCTAAAATCATCACCAACATTTTTGGTCCGTAGACCCACCATCACTTTACCACACCACTATCAAAATACAAGTGTCCAGAAACTTTCAGCCAAATTAATTATTTTTCACATTACAGTAGCACACACAGATAGAGGACTGAACGAGGTTCGAAACACACTTTGAAGCACTTAAAACGGACACCCGAGTCAAAAGATATGTCAAAAACAAATTTGGGACAAAACTGAGACACGTGCTGAAAATGGCTCCGAGGCGCTGGGCGCCTCGCAGGGAACAACAGCACACAAAAACTGGCGCAGGGCGCCTGGCGCCACAGAAAACTGGCGCAGGGCACCTAGCGCCCAGACACAAACTGGCGCAGGGCGCCTAGACACAGAATTGGCAACACAATGCACATAAGCAACACCCACCGAGACAACTCCAAAATGACACGTGCAAAAATAAAACCACCCGAGCCAAAACGTTTAAAATTGAATTTGGGCAGGCAAATACACAAGATGGCACGGTAAAATATGCCCAGAATTTGAAATTGCACTCAACACACCCCATATACGCACACAAGCAACACCCAGTGAGACAACTTCAGAATGACACGTGCAAAAATAAAACTACTCGAGCCAAAATGTTTAAAATTGAATTTGGGCAGGCAAATACAAAAAATGGCACGGTAAAATATGCCCAGAACACACACGCATACACAATGGGACATGTACCTGGGCGCCAAGGGCGCCTTCCAAAACATTACTGGAACCACATGGAGCCACACTGGAACATTTTATTATACTTAGGCAAGGTATCCTACACTGAGACAGGGGCTAAAACATCAAGGGAAACATAAGTGGCTTGGTGCCTAGGCATAGGGACCCAAAATCTGCAACAGGAACAAGACAGACAACATGACTAGACAGCACTGGGCGCCATGGGCGCCACTGGCAGCAACACACGCAACACAGAATAGTCACAGGGCGCCATGGGCGCCAAACCAGCAAGAGCCAAAACAAAAATTCATGGACTGGGCGCCTAAGGCGCCACTGCCAACAACAACAAAACGCAACAGCATTGCCTGGGCGCCTAGGGCGCCACATCCTGCACAACAATCAAACAGAAAATCATGACATGGGCGCCTAGGGCGCCATGTCCAGCACATCAAATCAGCAACACAATGGCTGGGCGCCTTGGGCGCTACTTCCAGCACAACAACTTAACATGAATTTCATCAAAATCATGGCAACAGAATAGCGATTCAATGGCATAGGGAACATCAATCTCATGACACAATTATTCAAGAAGTGGCACACGAATGGTCATGCATACAAGGCGATTTATCAAGGCAATTTGACACACACATAGAGACAATTCAATATTCACAAATTCAATCATGTATCAAATTCAACAATTGGATTATGAGACAATGGCATAAACCCTAAACCCTCACATATAACCCATTCTAAACCCTATTATAAGGTAAGACCCACCCTTACCTTGATTACACCGAAGACGAGGTCCTTCCTACGGAGTCACCAACAAAACCACAGCAACAGCTCTTCTTTTTCCTCTTCCCCTTGTGTGATTCGCCCTTCTCCTTTCTCCCTTCTCACTCGCGACTTCTCTTCTCTCTTCTCCTTTCTTTTCTTTTTTACGTTTTCTTTCTTTTTTTCCTCTTTTGCCTAAGTGATCCGAATGCATCACACCCTATGCGCCTAGGATCCTCAGCTAACGGGCTTGGGCTTCTTCTTTGGCCAAATTTGCCATTCCGAAATTATTTATACCACTCCCTTAAATTATAAAAATAAAATAACATATTAATAATTTTTAATATATTAATAAATATGCAACACTTAAATAATTTAATCAAATAATTAATTAAATTATTTTGGGTGTTACATTCGTGATTGTCTCTAGGGCCTCCGTTCTTCAAATCCAAGGTAAGCGTGAGCGTTTCGATTTAATATAATTGAGCATGTGATTTGATGCATTGCGAATTATAATGTTGAGAATTATGATGTTGCGAATTATGAGAGTTGCGAATTATGAAGTTGTTTGATGAATCGTTGATGTTGTTATGTGTAGTTTCGTATGTGTGATGATTGATGATGGTTGGGAAGGAATTATGACGTGATCTTGCTGATTTTCGTGTAAAACATTCTGCTACTTGTAAACTATTCGATGAAATGGGCATTGTGTGCGCAGGTGGGGTGTCTTGGGTGAAACTTCGAATTCTGGGCATATTTTACCGTGCCATCTTTTGCATTTGCGTGCCCAAATTCAATTTTAAACATTTTGGCTCGAGTGGTTTTATTTTTGCACCTGTCATTTTGGAGTTGTCTAGGTGGGGGTTGCTTGTGTGCGCATGTGGGGTGTCTTGGGTGAAACTTCGAATTCTGGGCATATTTTACCGTGCCATCTTTTGCATTTGCGTGCCCAAATTCAATTTTAAACATTTTGGCTCGAGTGGTTTTATTTTTGCACGTGTCATTTTGGAGTTGTCCCGGTGGCTCCACTTTGAAAAGGATGCACCTTAGTCACAGAACATTCTGCCAATTTGCGCCTCATTTGCGCGCCAGTCACGCGTCACACGCAAGACACACTGGGCATTCTGCCATTCCGCGCTTAAGTCGCGCTTAAGTCGCGCGCCACGCGTGAAGTTCCGCGCGCCATTCGCGCGTAAGTCGCGGGCCGCGCGCTGCCCCTGTTTTATTACTGTTCTTGCAATTTAAAATGTGATGTTTTCCACTTTGAGAAGGTGATGTTTTTTTTTAATTTTAAATGTGATGTTTCTAAGCATGAAAATGTGATGTTTTCTAAATTTAAACGTGTTGTCACTAAAAATTTAAATGTGTTGTTACCCAAATTTTAAATGTGATGTTTATGATGATGTTGTGATAAAATTGTGATGGTTATGACGAGTACACTCTATGAGTGTTTTATGACGGCGATGACGAGGACTCCAGGTGAGCGTTTTGGTGTTTGCACATGTGTCCATAGTGTCTCATAGCATGTGCATAGTATGACGAATAGGCTTCGGCCTCTTATTGACGTAAAATAGTGACGATGTGCCCATAGTGGCTTATTTGTGACGAGAATGGTACCATCATGCTTATACCCAGGCGTGGGTTGCATTTTCATGCACATACATGATTAATGACTTGTGGGAAAAAGTTGTGACGTGAGTTGGTGTTTAGTGACGATGATGTTGGTGGTGATGACGATGTTTTATGACTGTTTGCTCACATTACTCTGTTATGTGCTTGATTATGTTTTGTTGAAATTCTCACCCCTTCTGCTTGGAATGTTGCTCTATTGTGGCAACGCTGCAGGTAACCGCGAGTGAAGGTCCTGTTGCCTTCTTTTATAGCTATTGGGATGTCTGTCGAGTCGCTCTCTGATACTGTGACACCTAGGGGGCGTGGTTGAAGTTGTTACTTAATTAATTAATGGTTTAATGATTATATTGATGATGTGAGACGTGTTTGAGTGGTATTAGTGAGTTATTGTTTTATTCCGCTGTGACGAAATTTTTGGAGTATAATTTTCATGACGGGTGTTTTTGTTGCACAAACCTTGATGAGTGCAAATTGACGAGTTTTTGTTAATGACGATGTGGCATTTCTTTTCTATCAGTTAAATTAATATTTGTGAAAAATATTTACTCTGATAAATGACGTGTAAATTATGGGGTAGAAAAGGGGTGTTACATTAGTGGTATCAGAGCAGTTCGGTCTGTCCGGCCGGTGGTCGAGTCGTCAAGTTGAGTAGCATTTGAGTTTTGTTACTCGTTTCTGAATTCTGTTTTCTGTTGCAGTACTAGAATGGCAGGACGGAACGATGCTGCACTTGCTGCTGCTTTGCAGGCTATAGCTGGGGTTGTGGGCAACTTGCCAGGTGCTGGTGATGCTGGGACGCGCAGTTTGGCTACGTTCCAGCGAGAGAACCCTCCTACTTTTGAAGGCGGGTATAACCCTGATGGTGCCCTTGAGTGGCTGAGAGAGATGGAGCGGATCTTCCGCGTTATGGATTGTTCCGATGCTCAGAAGGTTCGTTATGGTACGCACATGTTGAAGAGAGAGGCTGATGACTGGTGGATGGCGGCTAGGCAGAGGTTGATGGTCGCCAATGAGGAGATTACTTGGGCTGTGTTCCAGAGAGAGTTCAGGAGGAAATACTATCCGGAAGATGTCCGCGGAAAGAAAAAGGTTGAGTTTCTGAGGCTTGAACAAGGTAACATGTCTGTAACTGAATATGCTGCAAAATTTACTGAGATGTCCAAGTTTTATCCGCACTATGATGGAGAGGGTGCTGAGTTCTCCAAATGCATCAAGTTTGAAAACGGGTTGCGTGCCGATATTAAGAAAGCCATAGGGTATCAACAAATTCGTGTGTTCTCTAAGTTGGTTGATAGCTGCCGGATTTTTGAGGAGGACAGTAATGCCTTCTCCAGAGTTATGAAAGAAAAGCAAAAGAACTTCTCGAGTCGTGGTAAGCCATATGAGGTGCCTGCTGGTAAGGGCAAAGGGAAGTTTGTTGGTGGGTCTAAGCGAAGTGGGGGAGATGCTGCAGCCAGTATTACTTGTTACACGTGTGGGAGAGCAGGTCATAAGAGTCCAGATTGCCCAAGCGGGGATAAGAAGAGATGTTATCGGTGTGGGAAAGAGGGGCACATATCTTCCAGCTGTGATAAGAAGGAGGTGGTATGCTTTAATTGTGGGGAGGGCGGTCACATCAGTACACAGTGCGCAAAACCCAAGAAGGAGAAGTCTTTTGGGAAAGTGTTCGCTCTGGCTGAGTCTGATGTGGTGAATGAGATTCGAGGTACGTGCTATATCAATAATTTTCCTCTTATTGCAATTGTTGATACTGGTGCTACCCATAGTTTTATTGCTGCCGCATGTGTTGAGAAACTAAGTCTTGTCTTATCTGATATGTTGAGAGAGATGGTTATCGATACTCCAGCTAAGGGTTCGGTAACTACCTCCGTTGTTTGTGCCAAATGTCCTGTATCTATATATGGTAGAGAATTTTTAGTTGATTTGATCTGTTTGCCGCTGAGTGGAATGGATGTCATTCTGGGTATGGACTGGTTAGTTGATAATCATGTTCATATCAACTATCGCAAAAGGTCCGTGAGTTTCGCTTCGCCTGAAGAGAGGTCTGGTTTTCTATCTGCGGGTCAGCTGCACAGGGTGATGAGAGAAGAGGTTCAGCTGTTTTCTCTGTTAGCGTCATTGTCTGCTGAGAGCCAAGCGAAGATTGATGAGTTGCAGGTGGTGTGTGAGTTTTCCGAGGTGTTTCCTGACGAGATTCCGGATATACCACCAGAAAGAGAGGTGTTTCCTGACGAGATTCCGGATCTAGTTCCTGTGTCTATGGCACCATATAGAATGTCTGCGTCTGAGTTGGCAGAATTGAAGAAGCAACTTGAGGATTTGTTAGAAAAGAAGTTTGTAAGACCGAGTGTGTCGCCGTGGGGAGCTCCAGTGTTGCTAGTGAAAAAGAAAGATGGTAGTATGAGGTTGTGTGTAGACTACCGTCAATTGAGTAAAGTTACGATCTAGAACAAGTATCCGTTACCGAGGATTGATGACTTGATGGATCAGTTGGTGGGTGCTAAAGTATTCAGCAAGATTGATTTAAGGTCTGGTTATCATCAGATCAAGGTGAAAGATGAAGACATCCAGAAGACGGCGTTTAGGACAAGATATGGGCACTATGAGTATTCCGTAATGCCTTTCGGTGTGACTAATGCGCCGGGGGTATTCATGGGGTACATGAACCAAATCTTTCGCGAGTATCTGGACAAGTTTGTGGTGGTTTTCATTGATGATATTCTAATTTATTCTAAGTTGGAAGAGGAGCATGCGGAACATCTGAGGTTGGTGTTGGAAATTCTGAGGGATCGAAAGTTATATGCGAAGTTGTCCAAGTGTGAGTTTTGGTTGAAAGAAGTCAGTTTTCTCGGTCATGTGATTTCTAGTGAGGGGATTGCGGTGGATCCTTCTAAAGTTGATGCAGTGCTGCAGTGGGAGTCCCCGAAGTCAGTTACTGAGATAAGGAGTTTTCTGGGGTTAGCTGGTTATTATAGAAGATTCATTGAGGTTCTCGAAGTTGGCTCTGCCGTTGACCCAATTGACTTGCAAGGGTAGGGCTTTTGTTTGGCATAACCGATGTGAAGAGAGTTTCAATGAGTTGAAGAGGAGGTTGACTACGTCTCCAGTGTTGATCCTGCCTAATCCGGTTGAGCCGTTTGTGGTTTATTGTGATGCTTCCAAGATGGGTTTGGGTGCTGTGCTTATGCAGAATGGGAAGGTGGTCGCTTATGCGTCGAGACAGTTAAGAACTCATGAAAAGAATTACCCTACTCATGACTTAGAACTTGCTGCTGTGGTATTCGCGTTGAAAATATGGAGACATTACTTGTATGGATCGAGATTTGAGGTGTTCAGTGATCACAAGGGCCTTCAGTATCTGTTCGATCAAAAAGAGTTGAATATGAGGCAGCGCCGGTGGTTAGAACTATTGAAGGATTATGATTTTGAATTGAGTTATCACCCGGGAAAAGCTAATGTGGTTGCAGATGCTTTGAGTCGGAAGACTTTGCATATGTCGGCATTAATGGCTAGAGAGCTTGAGTTAATTGAGAAATTCAGGGACATGAGTTTAGTTTGTGAAGTCACACCTCAGAGTGTCAGGTTGGGTATGTTGAAAATTGGCAACGATTTTATGGCTAGTATCCGAGAAGTGTAACACCCCTTTTCTACCCATTAATTTAATTAGAAAAATATCAGAGTTTTCAAAATTTTGTTTCGCACGAGGAATGTTACACATGCTTCAATAAAACCACACTTCTCAATAAAACAGCTCATAAACATAATAACCATGTATTACGTAGCACATCACTAAAAGGCGAATCTCAAAACCACAGTTATCATCGCAATAAAACTTAACGTCAATAAAATCAACTACGCAGCGGAATAACAAAATAAAACAGAATTGTCAACAAAACATAACAACCAAAATCATTCATAACATTAAGTTCGTCCCCCCCCCCCCTGAGTGCTACGTATCAGAGCGTGACGACTCGACTCGAAATAGTGAAGGTACCTAGTCCTTCACTCGCAATCACCTGCACGTTACCGAATGGGGGTAACATTCAAACAGAAGGGTGAGTCCAATTCAATTCATATAATAAATCATATGATAAATAATAAGTCAAGTCACATCTCTAAATTAATCAATCACAATCATCAATCACATCACTACAATAACTCATCAGTATGTCATGTAGGCATATGAAATGCAACCCACTCGCGGGCATATGCATGAGGTACCTTTTCACAAACGTCGCTTAGCCATTATGGCCTCATCGTCACTTAGCCTTTTGGGCCTCAAAACGTCACTGGGTTTATGCACATGGGATGCATGAGACACTATAACATGCACCACGCACAAATCACACAATCACGGTCAACTATGTGACCCGTCACTTACCATTTTGCTCACAAGAGGCACAGCACCTGTCAATTCACAATTTACACACAACAACATCACTTAGCCTTTTAGGCCTTAACATCACTTAGCCTTTCGGGCCTCAAACGTCACTGGGTTTCATCGTCACTTATACATAAATATCATCAACTCAAACAATAGCCACTGAGGGCAAAAACGTCATTTACTAGCCACCAAGGGCATCATCGTCATTTACACATCATTATAAATAATAATAGCCACTAAGGGCAAAACGGTCATTTAACTAGCCACTAAGGGCATCATCGTCATTTACACATAATTATAAATAATATTAGCCACCAAGGGTAAAACAGTCATTTACACGTCATTATAAATAATATTAGCCACAAAGGGCAAAACAATCATTTACACGTCATTATAAATAATATTAGCCACTAAGGGCAAAACAGTCATTTAACTAGCCACTAGGGGCATCATCGTCAAAATCATCATTTTTGACAATAAATCGTTAAAACCACTGTCATACGCAAAAGAGAATTTTTAAAGACACCAAACGAGTTTTCAATGTCACAACAACGACCACAGGGGACAGCCACTTGGGCGCCCAGCAACCTTCTGAAAATATAAGTTTTTATTTTTAAAAATGGAACACACAGATAGACAACTGAAAAAGCTTCCCAACACTTTTTGAAACGTTTAAAACGGATGTCCGAGTCAAAAGATATAGCGAAAACAGTTTTCGAAAACATTTTGGGAACATCTTGAAAAACTGGCGCCCTGGGCGCCCAGCGCCCAGGCACCTGGCGCCCAGCGCCTAACAAAACGCAACGCACACACACGCCCACACGGGCGCTCAGCGCCCAGCACAACACACACAACAACACGCACGGGCGCTCAGCGCCCAGCGCTGGCACCCAGCGCCCAGCGCCACGCACGCACGCACACTGCAACACGCACTGGCGCCCTTGGCGCCCAGCACAGGGCACCTGGCGCCCAGAACACTTCCAGCACCAGAATTCAACACAATTTCAGCACAAACATCTTTTTCTTCAAATTGTTACTTGATCAATTACAACACACATTACAACCATCATGGACACACATTGAAATCGTCAAAATTATACACCAACCATCGAAATCAACAACAATCCCAAGCACAAACATGAATCACGCATATAGCAACAACAAGAACATGAATTTCTCAACATAGTCAAGATCATGGTTCATTTAGGCCATCACTACCTAAAATCTATCATAGGAATCATTATAAGAATTGATAGGACATCCCCTTACCTCGAATTCGAAGAGTAGGAGCCCTCTAGACGATCACGAACGGAACCACGGCAACAATTCACGTCCCTCCCTTCCTTGGACCTTGCGATCTTCTCTTCTCCCCCTTTCTCTCTACGGCGCCCTTCTCTCCCTTGCTCTCTTCTCAATTTCGCAAATGCTCACAAAGAAACCCTAACCCCTAGGCGCCTTGGCCACTTCGCATATGATTCTCACTTAAGCCCAGGTCCATCTAGTTTGGCGCCTCCACCTCTAATACCACCTACACATATTAATATAATTTCTAATAATCAAATTATATCCAATTAATCAATTTAAATTCCTAAATACTTAATTAAATAAATTAATTAAATATTTAGGGTGTTACAACTCTTCCCCACTTAGAATATTTCGTCCTCGAAATTTACCTGATCAAACAACTCTGGGTAGGACTCTCGCATCTTGCTCTCCAGCTCCCAAGTCATACTCTCGCCGGCAGCTCCTAGCCAAACCACTTTCACTAACGCAATCTCTTTGCCTCTAAGCACTTTCACTTCACGATCTTCAATCCGTACGGGCGTCGTCTCCACAGTGAGATTATCCCGCACCTCTACATCATCCATATGGATCACATGGGATGGATCCGAAACATACTTCCGAAGTTCCGACACATGAAACACGTCATGAAAATTCGAAAGATTTGGCGGTAAAGCCACTCTATAAGCCACATTTCCAATTCTCTCAGAAATCTGATAAGGACCAACAAAGCGAGGAGTGAGCTTCTTCGATTTCAACGCTCGACCAACACCGGTAATAGGAGAAACCCTCAAGAACACATGCTCACCCTCCTGAAACTCTAAATCTTTCCTCCGCTTGTCATGATAACTCTTCTGACGACTCTGCGAAGCCTTCATCTTTTCACGGATCATCTTGATTTTCTCTGTAGTCTCCCAGACAATCTCCGGTCCCAACACTACACTCTCTCCCGACTCATACCAACACAATGGCGTTCTACACTTTCGACCATACAATGCTTCAAACGGTGCCATCCCGATACTGGAATGGTAACTGTTGTTATAGGTAAACTCAATCAGCGCAAGGTAGGAATCCCATGAACCCCGTTGTTCCAATACAGAAGCCCTCAACAAATCTTCTAACGACTGAATTGTTCTCTCTGACTGACCATCTGTCTGAGGATGATACGCTGAACTCATTTTCAGCTTTGAACACAATTCCTTCTGCAAACTCGTCCAAAACTCAGAAGTGAACCTCGGATCCCTATCTGACACAATACTCTTCGGAACGCCGTGCAACTTCACAATTTCTTTGACATAGACCTCTGCCAACCTCGACACCGGATAAGTGATATTAATAGGAATAAAGTGAGCAGACTTCGTTAACCTATCAACGATCACCCAAATAGCGTCATGACCCTTAACTGTATTCGCCAATCCCGTCACAAAATCCATCGCAATGCTATCCCACTTCCACTCTGGAACTTCCAACGGTTGCATTAACCCTGCTGGCTTCTGGTGTTCAACCTTCGACTTTTGACAGGTCAAACAGGTATACACAAACTGTGCCACATCTCTCTTCATACCATACCACCAAAACATCTTTTTCAGATCTTGATACATTTTCGTCGCTCCAGGATGGATACTCAACTTGCTACGGTGACCCTCCTCTAAAATTGCCTTTTTCATCTCCTCATCATCCGGAACACAGATCCTACCCTGGAACCTCAACACACCAATGGAATCTAATTTGAAATCTTCATCTTCAGATTGACTAACTCCATTAATTAAATCTACCAACTTGACATCTGACTTCTGAGCTTCTCTGATGCTGCCCAGGAAATCATTGTCGATCCTTAACATTCCCAGCTTGACACTGCGAGGTGTCATTTTACAAACCAAATTCAAATCTCTGAATTCCTCAATCAACTCTAATTCTTTCACCATCATTGCCGACATATTCAAAGACTTTCTGCTTAAAGCATCAGCCACGACATTAGCTTTGCCGGGATGATAATTCAAACCAAAGTCATAATCCTTCAAGAGCTCCAACCACCGACGCTGTCTCATATTCAACTCTTTCTGATCGAACATATACTTTAGACACTTATGATCACTGAACACTTCAAACCTCGAACCATAAAGGTAGTGCCTCCAACTCTTAAGCACAAATACCACAGCAGCCAATTCCAAATCATGTGTAGGGTAATTTTTCTCATGAACCCGCAACTGCCTCGACGCATACGCATCGACTTTCCCATCTTGCATCAGTACACCACCAAGACCCATCTTCGAAGCGTCACAGTATACAACAAATGGTTCCTCCGGATTAGGCAACGTCAAAACAGGTGACGTTGTCAATCTCTTTTTCAGTTCAATAAAACTTTCTTCACACCGAGTATCCCAAACAAAAACTTTACCCTTACAAGTTAACTGAGTCAACGGAAGGGCCAACTTGGAAAAACCCTCGATGAACCTCCTGTAGTACCCAGCCAAACCCAAAAAGCCTCTAATCACTGTTGCGGACTTCGGAGCTTCCCACTCCAATACTGCTTCCACTTTTGCCGGATCAACCGCAATACCATTACCAGAAATCACGTGCCCTAGGAAACTCACCTCTTTCAGCCAGAACTCACACTTTGATAACTTAGCATACAACTTTTTCTCTTTCAGGACTTCCAATACTGTCTTCAGGTGTTCAGCATGCTCTTCCTCCGACTTAGAATAAACTAGAATGTCATCTATGAAGATCACCACAAACCGATCTAGGTAATTATGGAAAATACGATTCATATATTCCATAAATACACCAGGTGCATTGGACACACCGAACGGCATCACTGAATATTCATAATGCCCATACCTTGTCCTGAACGCTGTCTTCTGAACATCTTCATCCTTTACTTTAATCTGATGATATCCAGACCTCAAATCAATTTTGCTGAAAACACGGGCACCCACTAACCGATCCATCAAATCGTATATCCTCGGGAGCGGATACTTGTTCTTGATAGATACCTTATTCAGCTGCCTATAACCAACACACAACTTCCTACCACAATCAGCAGCAGCCCAACAACAGCAGCAGCAGCCCAACATCAGCAGCAGCAACTCAACAACAGCAGCAGCAGCACAACATCAGCAGCAGCAGCTCAACAACAGCAGCAGCGATCCTCCCAGCCATCTCAACTCACTTGCTACAAACAAACAACAGTTAGATATAACTGACAACACACCGTTGTCAGTTGACACTACGACTGGACAACTTGGCCGGACAGACCGAACTGCTCTGATACCACTAATGTAACACCCATTTTCTACCCATTAATTTAATTAGAAAAATATCAGAGTTTTCAAAATTTTGTTTCGCACGAGGAATGTTACACATGCTTCAATAAAACCACACTTCTCAATAAAACAGCTCATAAACATAATAACCATGTATTACGTAGCACATCACTAAAAGGCGAATCTCAAAACCACAGTTATCATCGCAATAAAACTTAACGTCAATAAAATCAACTACGCAGCGGAATAACAAAATAAAATAGAATTGTCAACAAAACATAACAACCAAAATCATTCATAACATTAAGTTCGTCCCCCCCCCCCCTGAGTGCTACGTATCAGAGCGTGACGACTCGACTCGAAATAGTGAAGGTACCTAGTCCTTCACTCGCAATCACCTGCACGTTACCGCATGGGGGTCACATTCAAACAGAAGGGTGAGTCCAATTCATTTCATATAATAAATCATATGATAAATAACAAGTCAAGTCACAGCTCTAAATTAATCAATCACAATCATCAATCACATCACTACAATAACTCATCACTATGTCATGTAGGCATATGAAATGCAACCCACTCGCGGGAATATGCATGAGGTACCTTTTCACAAACGTCGCTTAGCCATTATGGCCTCATCGTCACTTAGCCTTTTGGGCCTCAAAACGTCACTGGGTTTATGCACATGGGATGCATGAGACACTATAACATGCACCACGCACAAATCACACAATCACGGTCAACTATGTGACCCGTCACTTACCAATTTGCTCACAAGAGGCACAGCACCTGTCAATTCACAATTTACACACAACAACATCACTTAGCCTTTTAGGCCTTAACATCACTTAGCCTTTCGGGCCTCAGACGTCACTGGGTTTCATCGTCACTTATACATAAATATCATCAACTCAAACAATAGCCACTAAGGGCAAAAACGTCATTTACTAGCCACCAAGGGCATCATCGTCATTTACACGTCATTATAAATAATAATAGCCACTAAGGGCAAAACGGTCATTTAACTAGCCACTAAGGGCATCATCGTCATTTACACATCATTATAAATAATATTAGCCACCAAGGGCAACACAGTCATTTACACGTCATTATAAATAATATTAGCCACTAAGGGCAAAAGAATCATTTACCCGTCATTATAAATAATATTAGCCACTAAGGGCAAAACAGTCATTTAACTAGCCACTAGGGGCATCATCGTCAAAATCATCATTTTTGACACTAAATCGTTAAAACCACTGGTCATACGCAAAAGAGAATTTTTAAAGACACCAAACGAGTTTTCAATGTCACAACAACGACCACAGGGGACAGCCACTTGGGCGCCCAGCAACCTTCTGAAAATATAAGTTTTTACTTTTAAAAATGGGACACACAGATAGAAAACTGAAAAAGCTTCCCAACACTTTTTGAAACGTTTAAAAGGGATGTCCGAGTCAAAACATATAGCGAAAACAGTTTTCGAAAACATTTTGGGAACATCCTGAAAAACTGGCGCCCTGGGCGCCCAGCGCCCAGGCACCTGGCGCCCAGCGCCTAACAAAACGCAACGCACACACACGCCCACACGGGCGCTCAGCGCCCAGCGCTGGCACCCAGCGCCCAGCGCTACACACACAGCAACACGCACGGGCGCTCAGCGCCCAGCGCTGGCACCCAGCGCCCACCCACGCACGCACACTGCAACACGCACTGGTGCCCTTGGCGCCCAGCACAGGGCGCCTGGCGCCCAGAACACTTCCAGCACCAGAATTCAACACAATTTCAGCACAAACATCTTTTTCTTCAAATTGTTACTTGATCAATTACAACACACATTACAACCATCATGGACACACATTGAAATCGTCAAAATTATACACCAACCATCGAAATCAACAACAATACCAAGCACAAACATGAATCACGCATATAGCAACAACAAGAACATGAATTTCGCAACATAGTCAAGATCATGGTTCATTTAGGCCATCACTACCTAAAATCTATCATAGGAATCATTATAAGAATTGATAGGACATCCCCTTACCTCGAATTCGAAGAGTAGGAGCCCTCGAGACGATCACGAACGGAACCACGGCAACAATTCACGTCCCTCCCTTCCTTGGACCTTGCGATCTTCTCTTCTCCCCCTTTCTCTCTACGGCGCCCTTCTCTCCCTTGCTCTCTTCTCAATTTCGCAAATGCTCACAAAGAAACCCTAACCCCTAGGCGCCTTGGCCACTTCGCATATGACTTGATTCATGGGCTTGGGCTTCTCACTTAAGCCCAGGTCCATCTAGTTTGGCGCCTCCACCTCTAATACCACCTACACATATTAATATAATTTCTAATAATCAAATTATATCCAATTAATCAATTTAAATTCCTAAATACTTAATTAAATAAATTAATTAAATATTTAGGGTGTTACAACTCTTCCCCACTTAGAATATTTCGTCCTCGAAATTTACCTGATCAAACAACTCTGGGTAGGACTCTCGCATCTTGCTCTCCAACTCCCAAGTCATACTCTCGCCGGCAGCTCCTAGCCAAACCACTTTCACTAACGCAATCTCTTTGCCTCTAATCACTTTCACTTCACGATCTTCAATCCGTACGGGCGTCGTCTCCACAGTGAGATTATCCCGCACCTCTACATCATCCATATGGATCACATGGGATGGATCCGAAATGTACTTCCGAAGTTGCGACACATGAAACACGTCATGCAAATTCGAAAGATTTGGGGGTAAAGCCACTCTATAAGCCACATTTCCGATTCTCTCAGAAATCTGATAAGGACCAACAAAGCGAGGAGTGAGCTTCTTCGATTTCAACGCTCGACCAACACCGGTAATAGGAGAAACCCTCAAGAACACATGCTCACCCTCCTGAAACTCTAAATCTTTCCTCCGCTTGTCATGATAACTCTTCTGACGACTCTGCGAAGCCTTCATCTTTTCACGGATCTTCTTGATTTTCTCTGTAGTCTCCCGGACAATCTCCTGTCCCAACACTACACTCTCTCCCGACTCATACCAACACAATGGCGTTCTACACTTTCGACCATACAATGCTTCAAACGGTGCCATCCCGATACTGGAATGGTAACTGTTGTTATAGGTAAACTCAATCAGTGCAAGGTAGGAATCCCATGAACCCCGTTGTTCCAATACACAAGCCCTCAACAAATCTTCTAACGACTGAATTGTTCTCTCTGACTGACCATCCGTCTGAGGATGATATGCCGAACTCATTTTCAGCTTTGAACCCAATTCCTTCTGCAAACTCGTCCAAAACTCAGAAGTGAACCTCGGATCCCTATCTGACACAATACTCTTCGTAACACCGTGCAGCTTCACAATTTCTTTGACATAGACCTCTGCCAACCTCGACACCGGATAAGTGATATTAATAGGAATAAAGTGGGCAGACTTCGTTAACCTATCAACGACCACCCAAATAGCGTCATGACCCTTAACTGTATTCGGCAATCCCGTCACAAAATCCATCGCAATACTATCCCATTTCCACTCTGGAACTTCCAACGGTTGCATTAACCCTGCTGGCTTCTGTTGTTCAACCTTCGACTTTTGACAGGTCAAACAGGCATACACAAACTGTGCCACATCTCTCTTCATACCATACCACCAAAACATCTTTTTCAGATCTTGATACATTTTCGTCGCTCCAGGATGGATACTCAACTTGCTACGGTGACCCTCCTCTAAAATTGCCTTTTTCATCTCCTCATCATCCGGAACACAGATCCTACCCCGGAACCTCAACACACCACTGGAATCTAATTTGAAAACTTCATCTTCAGATTGACCAACCCCATTAATTAAATCTACTAACTTGACATCTGACTTCTGAGCTTCCCTGATGCTGCCCAGGAAATCATTATCGATCTTTAACATTCCCAGCTTGACACTGCGAGGTGTCATTTTACAAACCAAACTCAAATCTCTGAATTCCTCGATCAACACTAATTCTTTCACCATCATTGCCGACATATGCAAAGACTTTCTGCTTAAAGCATTAGCCACGACATTAGCTTTGCCGGGATGATAATCCAAACCAAAGTCATAATCCTTCAAGAGCTCCAACCACCGACGCTGTCTCATATTCAACTCTTTCTGATCGAACAGGTACTTTAGACTCTTATGATCACTGAACACTTCGAACCTCGAACCATAAAGGTAGTGCCTCCAAATCTTAAGCACAAATACCACGGCAGCCAATTCCAAATCATGCGTAGGGTAATTTTTCTCATGAACCCGCAGTTGCCTCGACGCATACGCAACAACCTTTCCATCTTGCATCAGCACACCACCCAGACCCATCTTCGAAGCGCCACAATACACAACAAACGGTTCCTCCAGATTAGGCAACGTCAAAACAGGCGACGTCGTCAATCTCTTTTTCAGTTCCATAAAACTTTCCTCACACCGAGCATCCCAGACAAAAATTTTACCCTTACAAGTCAACTAAGTCAACGGAAGGGCCAACATGGAAAAACGCTCGATGAACCTCCTGTAGTACCCAGCCAAACCCAAAAAGCTTCTAATCTCTGTTGCGGACTTCGGGGCCTCCCACTCCAACACTGCTTCTACTTTTGCCGGATCAACCGCAATACCATTACCAGAAATCACGTGCCCAAGGAAACTCACCTCTTTCAGCCAGAACTCACACTTCGATAACTTAGCATACAACTTTTTCTCTTTCAAAACTTCTAACACTGTCTTCAGGTGCTCAGGATGCTCTTCCTCTGACTTAGAATATACTAGAATGTCATCTATGAAGATCACCACAAACCGATCTAGGTAATTATGGAAAATACGATTCATATATTCCATAAATACACCAGGAGCATTGGTCACACCGAACGGCATCACTGAATATTCATAATGCCCATACCTTGTCCTGAACGCTGTCTTCTGAACATCTTCATCCTTTACTTTAATCTGATGATATCCGGACCTCAAATCAATTTTGCTGAAAACACGGGCACCCACTAACTGATCCATCAAATCGTCGATCCTCGGAAGCGGATACTTGTTCTTGATAGTTACCTTATTCAACTGACGATAGTCCACACATAACCTCATGCTCCCATCTTTCTTCTTCACTAACAATACCGGAGCTCCCCACGGCGAAACACTCGGTCTCACAAACTTTTTCTCAAGCAATTCTTCAAGTTGCGTCTTCAACTCAGACAATTCCGACGCCGACATCCTGTACGGTGCCATCGACACAGGCCTCGTTCCAGGTACAAGATCAATCGAAAACTCAAATTCTCTTTCTGGTGGCACACCCGGAATTTCATCAGGAAAAACCTCAGGAAACTCGCGTACCACTTTCAGTTCTTCAATAACAGCCTGACTCTCAGCAGATAACGATGCCATCAACGCAAATAGCTGAACCCCTTCTTTCTTCAGCTTCTTCAACTGATCAGCAGATACCAAAACAGAATCTTCTTCCCCGAAACTGACCGACTTGCTACGACATATGATATGAACGTGATTATTCTCTAACCAGTCCATGCCTAAGATTACATCCAGACCTCTCAACGGCAAGCAAACAAAATTCACAACAAAGTCCCTGCCGAATATTGACACGGGACACTGAGAACACACCTGGGACGTAATCACCGACCCCTTCACAGGAGTATCGACAACCATATCCCCACACATAGCAGATAAAACAAGACCCAATCTTTTACAACAATCAACAGATATAAAGCAATGGGTAGCACCAGTATCAATAAGAGATTTCAGAGAAGTACCATTAATAAAACACGTACCTCTAATCAGACCATCCTTCTCATCAGGCTCCTCTCCTGCCAATGCAAATACCTTCCCAGTAGACCTTTCCTTCTTCGGCTTTGTACACTTTGTCCTGATATGCCCAGACTCACCACAGTTGAAACACACCACATCCTTGACCTTACACTCAGCTGCCATATGACCCTTTTTACCACAACGGTAGCAAACCCTCTCATCAGACCTGCATCTAGTACTCTTGTGGCCAGGCTTGCCACACTTATAACAGACAATGCTAGCAGGAGCATCTCCCCCACTAGAATTCTTACCCCCAGCAGACCTCTGATAACTCTTACCCGCAGGAACCTCATACGGCTTGCTTCGACTCTGAAACTTACCCTTTTTCTCAGACGTAGCTTTGTAATGAGCAGTACTGTCCTCCTCAAAGATTCTGCAACTGTCAACTAGATCTGCGAACACACGAATCTTCTGATAACCAATGGCCTTTTTAATATCAGGCCTCAACCCATTCTCGAATTTGATGCATTTAGAAAATTCAGCTGTAGCCTCACTATAGTGTGGATAAAATTTTGCCAGTTCCACAAATTTCGCCGCATATGCGGTCACAGACATACCACCCTGCTTCAGTTCCACGAACTCTATCTCTTTCTTTCCTCGGATGTCTTCAGGAAAATATTTTCTCAGAAATTCCCTGCTGAATACCTCCCAAGTAATCTCTTCCTGCACAGCCTCCAATCTCTGCCTAGTAGCCAACCACCAGTCGTCGGCCTCCTCGGCTAACATGTGGGTACCAAAACGGACCTTCTGCTCAACAGTGCAGTCCATCACCCTGAAAATTCTCTCGATCTCTTTCAACCAAGCCATAGCACCATCTGGATCATATTTGCCCTTAAAGGTGGGCGGATTCTCTCTCTGGAAAGTAGTCAGACTCCGAAAACCAGCGTTATCTCCAGCATTCTGCTGACCCTGCACGGCCTGAGCCATAGCCTGCAATGCAGCAGCAAGAGCAGCGTCGTTTCTCCCAGCCATCTCAAACTATCACTGCAGCACAAACCAAGAATTTAGTACTAATCTATTGTCATAAGACACTATGACAGGACAACATTGGCCGGACAGACCGAACTGCTCTGATACCACTAATGTAACACCCCTTTTCTACCCATTAATTTAATTGGAAAAATATCAGAGTTTTCAAAATTTTGTTTCGCACGAGGGATATTACACATACTTCAATAAAAACCACACTTCTCAATAAAACAGCTCAAAACATATTAACCAGGTATTACGTAGCACATCACAAAAAGCGAATCTCAAAACCACAGTTATCATCGCAATAAAACTCAACGTCAATAAAATCATCTAAGCAGCGGAATAATAAAATAAAACAGAATTGTCAACAAAACTTAACAACCAAAAACATTCATGACATTAAGTTCGTCCCACCCCCTGAGTGCTACGTATCAGAGCGTGACGACTCGACTCGAATTAGTGAAGGTACCTAGTCCTTCACTCGCAATCACCTGCACGTTACCGCATGGGGGTAACATTCAAACAGAAGGGTGAGTCCAATTCAATTCATATAATAAAACATATGATAAATAATAAGTCAAGTTACAGCTCTAAATTAATCACATCACAATCATCAATCACCTCATTCCAATAACTCATCACAATGTCATGCGGGCATATGAAATGCAACCCACACGCGGGCATATGCATGAGGTACCTTTTCACAAACGTCGCTTAGCCATTACGGCCTCATCGTCACTTAGCCTTTTGGGCCTCAAAACGTCACTGGGTTTATGCATATGGGATGCATGAGACACTATAACATGCATCACGCACAAATTACACAATCACGGTCAACTATGTGACCCATCACTTACCAATTTGCCAAATGAAGGCACAGCACCTGTCAATTCACAATTCATACACAAACAACATCGCTTAGCCTTTTAGGCCTTAACATCACTTAGCCTTTTAGGCCTTAAAACGTCACTGGGTTTCATCGTCACTTAGACATAAACACCATCAACTCAAACAATAGCCACTGAGGGCAAAGACGTCATTTACTAGCCACCAAGGGCATCATCGTCATTTACACGTCAATATAAATAATATTAGCCACCAAGGGCAAAACAGTCATTTACACGTCATTATAAATAATATTAGCCACTAAGGGCAAAACAGTCATTTACACGTCATTATAAATAATATTAGCCACTAAGGGCAAAACAGTCATTTACACGTCATTATAAATAATATTAGCCACTAAGGGAAAAACAGTCATTTAACTAGCCACTAGGGGCATCATCGTCAAAATCATCATTTTTGACACTAAATCGTTAAGACCACTGGTCGTACGCAAAAGAGAATTTTTAAAGGCCCCAAAATATCTTTTCATTGTCACAGCAACGATCACCGGGAACAGCCACTTGGGGCGCCCCTGCAACCTTCAGAAATAATAAGTTTTTATTTTTAAAAATGGGACACGCAGATAGACAACTGAAAATGCTTCCCAACGCTTTTTGAAACGTTCAAAACGGATGTCCGAGTCAAAAGATATGGCGAAAACAGTTTTCGAAAACATTTTGGGACATCCTGAAAACTGGCGCCATGGGCGCCCAGCGCCCAGCAAAACGCAACACACCCATACGCAACACACGGGCGCTCAGCGCCCAGCGCTAGCACCAAGCGCCTTGGCGCAACATGCAACACTCACGCACGGGCGCTCAGCGCCCAGCGCCTAGGCGCCACACACACAACACACGCACACGGGCGCTCAGCGCCCAGCGCTGGCACCCAGCGCCCAGCGCAACGCTCACACTCACCCACACGGGCGCTCAGCGCCCAGCGCTGGCACCCAACGCCCAGCGCCTAGCGCAATGCGCGCAACACTGACACAGCACACATGCGCCCATGGGCGCCCAGCGCCCAAGCACTTTCAGCAACACAAATTTTTGCACAATTTCACATACACATTGTTTCCTTCGAAATTTCCACACAATCCATCACACCCATATTACAACCACTCATAATCACATGTAAAAATCATCAAAACTACCTATCCAACATCGAATTTCAACACATCCCAAACACAAAATAGAATCACGCCTATATTAACAATCAAGACATGAATTCGCAAGCCATCATGATCATAGTTAGAATCTAGGATATCACTACTTAGGATCTATCATAGGAATCATTATAAGAATTGATAGAACATCCCCTTACCTCGTATTCGAAGAGCAGGATCTCTAGATGATCACGAACGGAACCACGGCAACCGGATCACGCCTTCTCTTTTCTCGTTGGAGCTTGCGACTTGCTCTTCTCCTCTCCTCTCTCTACGGCGCACTTCCTCTCTTTCTCTCTATTCTCAAGTTTCTCTAATGCTAGCAACAAACCCTAACCCCTAGGCGCCTTTGCCCAATTCGCATATGACAAGAGTCATGGGCTTGTGCTTCTCACTTAAGCCCAAGTCCATCTAATTTGGCACCTCCATCTTCTAATGCCACCTACACATAATAATATAATTTCTAATAATTAACTTATATCCACTTAATTATTTTAAATTCCTAAATACTTAATTAAATAAATTAATTAAATAATTAGGGTGTTACACACGACGTGTTTCACGTGTCGCAGCTTCGGAAGTATTTTGCGGACCCGTCTCATGTGATTCAACCAGATGATGTGGAGGTGCGGGATAATCTCACTGTGGAGACTATGCCTGTACGAATTGAGGATCGTGAGGTGAAGACCTTACGAGGTAAGGAGATCAATCTGGTGAAGGTTGTTTGGTTTGGAGCAGCTGGTGAGAGTATGACTTGGGAGCTAGAAAGAAGGATGCGGGAGTCATACCCAGAGTTGTTTGATCAGGTAAATTTCGAGGACGAAATATTCTAAGTGGGGGAGAGTTGTAACGCCCTAAATATTTAATTAATTTATTTAATTAAGTATTTAGGAATTTAATTTAATTTATTGGGTATAATTTAATTAATTAAAATTATATTAACTTTATGTTGGTGGTATTAGAAAAAGGAGGCGCCACTTGAATGAACTTGGGTTTAACTGAAAAGCCCAAGCCCATGATTCATAAGCTATGCGAAGCTGCTAAGCCATTTGGGGTTAGGGTTTTGGTGTGGTCATTTGCGAAATTGAGAGAGGAGAATAGAGAGAGTGAGAGCGCCGTGGAGAAGGGAGAAAGAAGGGAGAGGTCGCGAGCTCAAGGAGGAAGAAGGACGTGATCCATTGCCGTGGTTTTGTTCGTGATTGTCTCTAGGGCCTCCGTTCTTCAAATCCAAGGTAAGGGTGAGCGTTTCGATTTAATATAATTGAGCATGTGATTTGATGAATTGCGAATTATAATGTTGAGAATTATGATGTTTCGAATTATGAGAGTTGCGAATTATGATGTTGTTTGATGAATCGTTGATGTTGTTATGTGTAGTTTCGTATGTGTGATGATTGATGATGGTTGGGAAGGAACTATGATGTGATCATGCTGATTTTCGTGTAAAACATTCTGCTGTTTGTAAACTATTCGATGAAATGGGCATTGTGTGCGCATGTGGGGTGTCTTGGGTGAAACTTCGAATTCTGGGCATATTTTACCGTGCCATCTTTTGCATTTGCGTGCCCAAATTCAATTTTAAACATTTTGGCTCGAGTGGTTTTATTTTTGCACTTGTCATTTTGGAGTTGTCTAGGTGGGGGTTGCTTGTGTGCGCATGTGGGGTGTCTAGGGTGAAACTTCGAATTCTGGGCATATTTTACCGTGCCATCTTTTGCATTTGCGTGCCCAAATTCAATTTTAAACATTTTGGCTCAAGTGGTTTTATTTTTGCACGTGTCATTTTGGAGTTGTCCCGGTGGCTCCACTTTGAAAAGGATGCACCTTAGTCACAGAACATTCTGCCAATTTGCGCCTCATTTGCGCGCCAGTCACGCGTCACGCGCAAGACACACTGGGCATTCTGCCATTCCGCGCGCCAGTCGCGCTTAAGTCGCGCGCCACGCGTGAAGTTCCGCGTGCCATTCGCGCGTAAGTCGCGCGCCGCGCGCTGCCCCTGTTTTATTACTGTTCTTGCAATTTAAAATGTGATGTTTTCCACTTTGAGAAGGTGATGTTTTTTTTAATTTTAAATGTGATGTTTCTAAGCATGAAAATGTGATGTTTTCTAAATTTAAACGTGTTGTCACTAAAAATTTAAATGTCTCGTTACCCAAATTTTAAATGTGATGTTGTGATAAAATTGTGATGGTTATGACGAGTACACTCTATGAGTGTTTTATGACGGCGATGACGAGGACTCTAGGTGAGCGTTTTGGTGTTTGCACATGTGTCCATAGTGTCTCATAGCATGTGCATAGTATGACGAATAGGCTTCGGCCTCTTATTGACGTAAAATAGTGACGATGTGCCCAGAGTGGCTTATTTGTGACGAGAATGGTACCATCATGCATATACCCAGGCGTGGGTTGCATTTTCATGCACATACATGATTAATGACTTGTGGGAAAAAGTTGTGACTTGAGTTGGTGTTTAGTGACGATGATGTTGGTGGTGATGACGATGTTGTATGACTGTTTGCTCACATTACTCTGTTATGTGCTTGATTATGTTTTGTTGAAATTCTCACCCATTCTGCTTGGAATGTTGCTCTATTGTGGCAACGCTGCAGGTAACCGCGAGTGAAGGTCCTGTTGCCTTCTTTTATAGCTATTGGGATGTCTGTCGAGTCGCTCTCTGATACTGTGAAACCTAGGGGGCGTGGTTGAAGTTGTTACTTAATTAATTAATGGTTTAATGATTATATTGATGATGTGAGACGTGTTTGAGTGGTATTAGTGAGTTATTGTTTTATTCCGCTGTGACGAAATTTTTAGAGTTTAATTTTCATGACGTGTGTTTTTCTTGCACAAACCTTGATGAGTGCAAATTGACGAGTTTTTGTTAATGACGATGTGGCATTTCTTTTCTATCAGTTAAATTAATATTTGCGAAAAAGATTTACTCTGATAAATGACGTGTAAATTATGGGGTAGAAAAGGGGTGTTACACCTCACATCCTATCAAGGATCCGATCTCTCGAGCTTCAATGGGTGCAAAGCCAAGCCATTGGGATACACCGAGTTGTTGGTCACTTACGAGAAAGAGACATTAACCAGGACGATCGAAACCCCATTCCTCCTGCCCATAAAGTCTAGAATGTCAACAATTTCAATTCAAATCAGAGTTATAACCGCGTATGGATTTGAAATTCATAACTCGACGGAATTAATCCATCCCTTAAACTTCCCAATTGACATAAAAGCCATTGGTTAACTATTCAGTAATATTGAATTCTAAGTACATGAGTCCTGAGACAAACCTTGATTCAAATCCAACAGACGGTTACATCGTACATTGAATTACATAACATCAGTCTCATGGTATATATATATATATATATATATATATATATATATATATATATATATACATACATATATACAACCTCATACTAGGGAAGGACTAAGCAAACATAAACTTGATCCTAAAGGATCCCTCTAAATCTAAGCAACTACTTCAGCAGCTACTTCTCCTCAGTTTGCTTTGCCTTGTCCCTTCAATCTGAAAAACACCAAATAATACACATAGAGATACAATCTCAATGAGTTCCTTCATGACCCCTGACCTTAACCTCTCAGTGTTTTCGTTTAACTGATCTTTCCTCTTTCCTCTTAGAACAAACCGAGAATTCAATTACTTAAGTCATCGGAGAACCCAACTCGTGATAGCTATACTGAGTAATTCTAGGCCTTGGCTTATGGGCTCGTGACTTCCCTCCACGAAGTGTGCTTTTACATCTTGGGATCGTCCTCCCCCTCATATGTTATGCATCTAATTTAACTTCTTTTAACATTCTCACTCGGTCCACGCATATTTAACGATATATATATATATATATATATATATATATATAGGGGGAATATCTTATAATGAGAACTAGTGCTCATAATGAGAAAATGAAAACTCTTAATTATCACCGTTAGATTGAAATCAAATGGTTCTTGTGCCTATTTTGAAGGTTTTCGTGTCTAGCTTCTAAAGAAACAAAAATGAACATCAAATGAGGTCTGTACAGGGTTTAGAAGGAAATACCGGAGGTAGTAAAAACTGTTTTTATGCAGTAATTGTTGTGAGTTTTGAAACTTCAACTCCAATCACCAAAGACCACGAATTGGAGCTTTCAAAAATGCTAACCCTAACTTCAATCTTCAAGTTGACATCTCCCTCTAGCTTTCCCTGAGTCACCAAGTCACCATTCAACTCCTAACTAGGGCATGCAAAGCTTCCCAAGTGATGGAAACTCTCATTTTTATTCCTGCAGAAATTTCCAGCAGCACTATCTTTTATTGAAACTCTTCTATCTCCACAAATTGGACTCCAAAACCCACACTCTAGCTTCAATATAATAGCGATCCATCTCTTCTAACATAATCCAGACTGCCAAACCATGAATCCACTCCTATGATAGACATGCAAGGCCCTTAAGTTGAGTTCATGAACAAAAACGAAAATGAGGTTTTGGGCATCACATTTGTGTTTTGGTTTGAAATGAGGTGAAGATGAAGATTGTGAGGGTGATAAATATGGTTGGAAGTATAGGTATGAGCTGAGGGTGGTGATGGAAGGAGCAAGAAGGGAGTGAACTTCCATTTCTCTCTTTCATTTTCTTCTTCTTCTTCTTTGCCCCCTTCTCTCTTTTCTTCTCTTTCGACTCTTTCTCTCTCTATTCTCAACGTGAGAGTGTTTTCATATTTTTGAGTGAGATAAGTGAGTGCGCGTCTTTATGTTTTGTTTTCAGGTGAAAGAGTGAGAGTAAGTGAATGTTTAAAGGCGTGAAAATTCCTATTTTGCCATTCTCTACTTCCCCACTTAAACCTCACTTAGTTACCCAATTAAACACCTAATTTTTACTAGTATTCTATTTAATCAATTTACACAATCATCATTCCAAATCAATCCATAATACTCAAGAATTAATTCACTTAAAGCCAAAGTAATTAGAACTACTTTGGGGGTGTTAAATTTCACCCCAAGTTACTATATAGCAAATTTCCTTTCAAGAATTCAAGCAATTTCAATGAACATGCTTCCAAATAGTTTGGTCCCCACCCCAACTTCGACTAATCTTATTCAAAACATTTAACATTAGACACTTATTAGAAAGTACAAGTCCAAAAACAAGGTTCACAACCCAAATTTATAGCCAACACTCGTATACAAGTTTCAATCATATTTCAAAATAAGAGAGAAACAAACTTATTTGAAGAGTGAAAAGTTTCAATTAAACACAGTTACCCTTCGACAATTTCCTAGAACCCAAAATAGATTTTATACCTAATAGGCAAATATGATGGGGAGTCCAACTATAAAATAAAGTTTCACATTTTGATGCATGCAAAAATAACCAAAAAATAGACAAGGGACTCACTTTGACTTGTCAAAGAGAGTTGCACAATTACAATCTTAATCCTTGTCACCATAGTGACGACATATGTAGGCATCATGGCTTATGGACTACAGCCCAATCAATACTTAATATCTCTGTTTTTCCTTATTAGTCAATGCACTACCAACCTTCGCCCCAAATTCCATCCTTAACTGATAGAAGAATTTGGAGTATTCCTTTTCGGTCCTCTCAGAGATACATTCTAGTACTTTGGATTAGACTAAGTAACAATCAATGTTCTCAATTGACTCACATACTGATAGGATTTTTATAAAACTTTAATTGAAACCTTTGAACTTAAAACAATTTTTCCTTGTACCTATCCGGGACGACTCTACCAACTTAACCCAAAATACAAGTATGTGTAAATCTCCATACCTCATGAGTTGAGCCTTAAACTCAACAATCATACAAATCTCAATCATAAAACTAGTGCAGGACTCTACGGAAATCCCAATCAAAGGTTTTGTAGTAAACCTTTGAACTTAAAACAATTTTTCCATGTACCTATCGGAGTCGACTCTACCAACTTTACCCAAAATACAAGTATGTGTAAGTCTCCATACCTCATGAGTTGAGCGTTAAACTCAACAACCATACAAGTCCGAAAATGTGATGTACAAGTATACACAGTCGCAACAAGTAATAAAGAGTAAGTAAAGGTCGTTCCCACGAGGATTGTTGAGTTTACTTCTATATTTAAATTAGTAATTTAGCTAGTGAGTAACAAAAAAATCACATAATAAGTTGTAGAACCATTAATGTCATCAAATTAAAAGTATGAAAGGAAGTAATATAAATGATAAGTAGAGGTGAACCTATTTAGAGCTTAGACAACCACTTAATATATAGAGGTGAACCTTAAAACTCTTACTCATATTAATCCTTGAGTTCGATTTATACACCATGTCTGAACCTATAAATGTACTTATATTTAGCTGATCAGTTCTAAAATAAGCATTAGAAGAAGTTTCATGCAAGGGCTAAAATACTAACATCAAACATTACATTAAAATTATTAAAATGTCATTACATAACTTCAGGTATCACAACTACAAGAGAGTCAGCTCATGATGAGCAACAACACAAGAAATAAAGCATAAAGGGGTTACCTAAAGCCATAAAACCGAAATCACAAAGAGAAGGAAAATACTCCAAATGATGACAGCCCTCGTGACGCTACAGCACCATGATGGCAGTCTCCGTGATGTTACAACATCACTCACAGCACTGCAAAATTTCTACTTTTATTATGAGAGCTTGAAGTGTAAGAGAATTATTTCTAACTCTCCTCTCTTCAAACCAGCAGTCCCATGATGAAGAAGAAGAAGATTAAAGTTTCTATATAAAGAAAATATCTCCTAAAAAGGTTGACAAGTCATCCCACCAACTCTTTTCATCCACCATTACATAGTAGACAAGTGTCCCAATAAAGTAAAAGGTGGGTGGCTGCTGCAGGAAAAGTTTTGCACTGCTCTGCAGTGATTTGACACGCAAAAGAAGCTACTTTTTCGTTTTCTCTCTCATCAGCTGCAGAATGCAATGCTATAGTGTTTGAACGCTGCAACATTGAACAAACACATTAAAACACAAGATGGGGCACCAAAGTGCCAAATGATCACAAATCAGTTCCTAAACCCTCTTTTACATTAAATAACACACATTTACTTAATTAAACAACAATACTACTTAAGATCTCATGTTGATTTAAGTTTAAAGAACATAAATAACTCTTATAAATAAGAGTTATCATACCCCCAAACTTAAACCATTGCCTGTCCTTAAGTAACGACACTTGACAAAGGACAAACAACACAACAACAAAGAAACGAAATGTAACGCCCAAATGTTTAATTAATTTATTTAATTAAATATTTAGGTATTCAATTATTTTTATTATTTATTTTAATTGGTGTAATTATAATAGCAATTGACTAATAGGTGTATAATCGAATATTAGGGGATGGTGTTAGTGATCGGGCTTAAGCTGGAGGAAAGCCCGTGATCCAAGCCCACTAGCTAGGCGCATAGGAGAAGCGCCTAGGCTAGGGTTAGGTGTCATTTGCGAATTGGCTTGAGAAAGAGAGAAAGAAAGTTGCGAAATAGAGAGAGGAGAAGAGAGAAAGAGTACGGCGCGAATCCCAAGGGAGGAGAAGAAGAGGAGTTCGCATAGTCCAAGGGAGCAGAGAGAAGCTGTGTTGCTGAGGTTCTGTTGGTGACTCGATCAAGAGAATTGGTGCTCTCCTACTATAAGGTAAGGGTGGGGTTCTTCCTTATAATAGGGTTTTATGATGGGGTTATGTGGGAATAGGTCCTAGGATGCCTAGGGTTCGATTTTGATGTGGAATTCATGATAGTTATATCATGATTTTGTTAATTGAAATGTTGCCTTGATTTGGTGGTTGTGGTGACTCAAAGAAATTGGTGACTCATTGTTGTTAGCCCTAATTGCATGTTAGGTGTTCGATAAAATGTTTGTTTGATGTTGTGATTCCCAAATTATGGTGATTGGCATTGGTGATTAAAAATTTATGAGTTAAATTGGTGATATGATTTGCATATGTGGTGTTTTGGTGAGTTTGGGTGATGCTGTTTTTGGCGCACAGTGCATGGGCGCCGTGTTTGGGTCATGTTGCGCTCGGTCATGTTGCTGTTTTTGGCGCCCTGGGTGTGGGCGCCGTGTTCCAGTGTGTGTTGGGTTGCGCGCTATTGGCGCAGGGGCGCCATTGGTGCCGTGTCTGGTGGGTGTGTGCGTGTGCCAGTGTGTGTTGCGCGCTGAGTCTTGGCGCAGGGGCGCCATGGGCGACTGTGTCTGCGTGTGTCTGGGTGTGTTGCGCGCGGTGTCTTGGCGCAGGGGCGCCAAGGGCGCCATATCCTGTGCCATGTTGCGTTTTTGGGTTGCCTGGGCGCCAAGGGCGCCAGTTTCTGTTGCTGGCCAGTTTCCAGCGTGTTCCCTGCTAGGCGCCAAGTGCCTGGGCGCCATTTTCAGGATGTTACTCAATTTTTCCCCGGTTTTGTTTGACATATCTTTTGACTCGGGAGTCCGATTTAGACGTTTCAAAATGTTTTGGAAAGCTTATTCAGAGGCCTAGCTGAATATTCTAATTTGAGGAAAAGTAGTCCATTTTTCTGGAAAAGTTGTTAACCGTTGGTGTAGTCGTTAAATGGTGATGTTTTAAAAAGAAAGTTGTCATGTCTCCAATACTTTGGAAAAATTGTCGTTTGTCTCCGGTGTTGTGAAAAACCCTCGTGTCTCAAATGTTTTAGAAAATTGTTGTCATCTTGGTGTATTGGCGCTGTTTTAGAAGATTGTTGTCCTCTAGGTGTCTTGGTGCAGTTTGATGCTAGGTGTGAAGGCTCAAACCTTGGTGTTGTTGGAACTAGGTGTGAAGGTTCCAAGTCTTGTTGTTCCGTTGTGTCAGGTGGTTGGTGTTTTCGGTGCCGTTGCAGCTAGGTGTGAAAGCCCAACTTTGGTGATATTTGGTGATTGTTGTTGGTGTGTCACATTGTGACTAATTCGGTGATTGTCTGTGTGCATTCATGGTGTCGCATACATCATATGCATTATTTTGGTGAAGGCCTTTGGTCTTGGAGCTAGCTGTGAAAGCTTAAATTTTCTAAAAACTAGTGAGCCTGGTGTGAAAGCTCAATTTTTGGTGAATTGGTGAGCCTGGTGTGAAAGCTCTTAATTTTGGTGACGCCCCTATTTACGGGCAAGACTTTTGGTGATTTGGTACCACATGCATATGCCCGTTGGTGTAGGTTGCATTCATGCATCGTCATGACATTTGGTGACTGGTTGTAATATGTATAATTTGATGTAATGTTTATGGTTGGACGTATGTTTATAAATTGATGTGTGTAGTGGAGTGGTAGATATAGTATCATATTCTAGCATATTTCCTATCATTTTATGCTATTATATTGAAGATATCTCACCCCTTCTGTTTGAATGTTACCCCTATGCGGTAACGTGCAGGTGATTGCGAGTGAAGGCTTAGGTACCTTCGCTATTCTGTGTCGGTGTCGTCGGTGTCCTTTGCTTTGATGTGTAACACTCAAGGGGGGGATAAACGCTAAACTTTGGTTGTTATATTTTGGTTATTTGGAGTCCATTCAGGACGTTGTTATTTTATGTTTTAAAACTTATATTTTATTCCGCTGCGTGGTGATGTATTTTTGACCAGGTGTTATTTATGTCGTATGAGACATTTTCTTTATCGATGAAAGTGTGACATCTCTTTTCGAAATATGAAATAAATTTTTGTAACTCTGATTTTTTTTAAATGATTACCGGGTAGAAAAGGGGTGCTACATTAGTGGTATCAAAGCAAAAGTTCGGTCTGTCCGGCCAAGTTGTCCAGTCGTAGTGTCAATTGACAATGGTGTGACTGTCAATTATATCTAACTGTTGGTTGTTTTGTAGCAAGTCAGTTGAAATGGCTGGAAGGAACGATGCTGCAATTGCTGCTGCTCTAGCTGCTATGGCGCAGGCTGTGGAGAATCAACAGAATACTGGTGAGAATGCTGGGTCTCAGAGTTTGGCTACCTTTCAGAGAGAGAATCCGCCTACCTTCAAGGGCAAGTATGATCCCGATGGTGCTTTAGCTTGGTTGAAAGAAATGGAGAGGATTTTTCGAGTGATGGATTGCACTCAAGCACAGAAGGTCCGCTATGGTACGCATATTCTAGCTGAGGAAGCTAATGATTGGTGGTTAGAGACGAGGCGGAGGTTGGAGGCTGCTAATGAAGAGATTACCTGGGAAGTGTTCAGCAGAGAGTTTAACCGTAAGTATTATCCGAAAGATGTCCGAGAGAAGAAAGAGATTGAGTTTCTGGATCTGAAACAAGGGAGTATGTCCGTATCAGAGTATGCCGCTAAGTTCGTGGAGCTGGCAATGTTCTATCCGCATTACACTGGAGCTAATGCTGAGTTTTCTAAGTGTATCAAGTTTGAGAATGGTTTGAGGCCGGAGATCAAGAAGGCAATCGGATATCAGAAGATCCGTGTCTTTGCTGACTTGATTGATAGTTGCAGAATTTTTGAGGAGGATAGTAATGCTCACTACAAGATTGTGAATGATAAGACGAGCAAGTTTCAGGGCCGTAGTAAGCCGTATGAGGTCCCTGCGGGCAAGGGTAAGCAGAAAGCTGATGCCGACAAGAGGACTAGTGGGGGAGATGCCCCTGCTAGCATTGTGTGTTTTAAGTGTGGCAAGCCTGGCCACAAGAGTGTCATGTGCAGAAGCGACGTAAAGAAGTGTTTCAAGTGCGGTAAGGACGGTCATGTGGTGGCCGAATGTGAGCGCAAGGCAGTGGTCTGCTACAACTGTGGTGAAGAGGGGCACATTAGTACTCAGTGTCCGAAGCCGAAGAAGGAGAGGTCCAGTGGAAAAGTGTTCGCTTTGGCAGGTGAAAAGCCTACTGAAGATGATGGACTCATTAGAGGTACGTGCTTCATTAATGGTACTCCTTTAAAGTCTATTGTTGATACTGGTGCCACTCATTGTTTTATTGCTGCTGATTGTTGTAAGAGGTTGAATCTTGTATTGTCTGCTATGAATGGAGAGATGGTTGTCGACACTCCGGCTAAGGGGTCGGTAACTACCTCTCTAGTATGTTCTCAGTGTCCCCTGTCGATCTTCGACAGAGACTTTGTTGTGGACTTTGTTTGTTTGCCGCTGAATGGATTAGATGTAATTTTGGGCATGAACTGGTTGGAGCATAACCATGTTCGCATTGATTGTCGTCGCAAGTGTGTGAGCTTTGGAGAGGAAGAGTCTGGTTTGTTATCTGCTAGCCAGTTGCGGAAGTTAGCAAAGGAGGGAGTTCAGTTATTCTCACTGATGGCATCGCTGTCTGTTGAGAATCAAGCTATCATTGAAGAGTTGCAGGTGGTGCGCGAACTTCCTGATGAGATTCCTAGTGTACCGCCTGAGAGGGAAGTGGATTTTTCTATTGACCTTGTACCCGGTACGAGGCCTGTGTCTATGGCACCGTACAGGATGTCTGCGTCAGAATTGTCTGAGTTGAAGAAGCAACTTGAAGATCTGCTTGAGAAGAAGTTTATTAGGCCGAGTGTATTGCCGTGGGGAGCTCCTGTGTTGCTGGTGAAGAAGAAGGATGGGAGCATGAGGTTGTGTGTTGATTATAGACAGCTGAATAAGGTGACCATTAAGAACAAGTATCCACTGCCGAGGATAGACGATTTGATGGATCAGTTGGTGGGTGCTCGAGTGTTCAGCAAGATTGATTTGAGATCAGGTTATCATCAAATCAAGGTGAAGGATGGAGATGTTCAGAAGACTGCTTTCAGGACGCGGTATGGGCATTATGAGTATTCGGTGATGCCGTTCGGTGTCACTAACACGCCGGGTGTATTTATGGAGTACATGAATCGTATATTCCATACTTACTTGGATCGGTTCGTGGTTGTGTTCATTGACGACATCCTGATTTATTCAAAGTCGGAAGAAAAGCATGCAGAGCATTTGAGATTAGTATTGGAGATCCTGAAAGAGAAAAAGATGTATGCAAAGTTGTCTAAGTGGGAGTTCTGGTTGTCAGAAGTAAGTTTTCTGGGTCATATCATTTCTGGTAATGGTATTGCTGTGGATCCGTCTAAGGTTGATGTCGTTATGCAGTGATGCAGTGGGAGAGTCCGAAGTCGGCTACGGAGATTAGAAGCTTCTTAGGGTTGGCTGGTTACTACAGAAGGTTCATCGAAGGTTTTTCTAAGTTGGCCCTTCCGTTGACGCAGTTGACTTGTAAGGGTAAGGCTTTTGTGTGGGATGCTCGTTGTGAGGAAAGTTTCCTTGAGTTGAAGAAGAGATTGACGACGTCTCCTGTTTTGACGTTGCCAAATTCGAGAGAGTCGTTCGTAGTGTATTGTGATGCTTCGAAGATGGGTCTAGGTGGCGTGCTTATGCAAGATGGGAAGGTGATTGCTTATACGTCGAGGCAGTTAATGATTCATGAGAAGAATTTTCCAACGCATGATATGGAGTTGGCTGCAGTAGTCTTTGTGCTGAAGATTTGGAGGCACTAATTGTATGGTTCCAGATTTGAGGTGTTCAGTGATCATAAGAGTTTGAAGTATTTGTTTGACCAGAAGGAGCTGAATATGAGGCAGCGAAGGTGGTTGGAATTGTTGAAAGACTATGATTTCAGTTTGAACTATCATCCAGGCAAAGCTAATGTCGTGGCTGATTCTTTAAGTCGAAAGTCCTTGCATATGTCGGCAATGATGGCTAAGGAGTTAGAGTTGATTGAGGAATTCAGGGATTTGAGTTTGGTTTGTGAAGTGTCGCTTCAGAGTGTTAAGTTGGGTATGTTGAAGATTAATAATGAGTTCTGTAACGCCCTAAAATTATTTAATTAATTTATTTAATTAAATAATTGGGGATTTAAATTTAATTATTTGATGTAATTCGATTAATTAGAATTTTATTTATTTTTGGTGGTATTAGGAAGGAGTGGAGGCGTCACTTGCATGACTTGGGCTTAAGTGAAAAAGCCCAAGCCCATGATCTCCAAAGTGTGCGAAGGGGGTTTTGTCGTAGGGGGCTAGGTTTTGTGGCCATTCGCAAAAATCAAGAGAGAAAACGCAAGAAAGAAAGAAAATAGCGTGAGATAGAGAGAGAGAGCAAGGAAGGGCGCCGTAGGAGAGAAGAGGAAGAGGAGGGAAGTTGCGACCAAGAAAGAGCAAGAACGTGATCTTGTTGCTGTGATCCTGTACGTGACTACCTCCGGAGCCTCCGTTCTTCAATTTCGAGGTTAGGGGAGCTCTATCACTCTATTTAATAGTTCATATGATGAGTCCTAGATCTAGGGTCAGAATAGAGTTCTTGATGCATTGTTGATGTTGGATTTCTTATTTAGATGTATGCGAATTGATGTATGCATGATTCTTGATGCTTTCTTGATGCTTTGTTGATATTGACCATCATATGTATGTGTGTATGCGAAGTGGGATTGATCGTGAGACTGAAAAATTCTGGATATGTATGCGTTGTGTTGGTGAATTGTGACATTCAATTTGATCATGAAACTGAAATTTGTGTTGGGTGTTGCTTGTGTTGTTCGCGAAAGTGGATGGGTGGTGTATAGGCGCCTAGGGCGCCAAGGGGATAGGGAAGACATTGATCAATTGAATTTTTGGAGAAATTAATTAAATTAAGTGTATTTTTGGTGGCTGGAAAATGTTGAGTTTTCGTGATTTGGAATTTGCGAAGAAAACAATTTTTAGTGTTGAAAAGTGTTTTGGTAAAATTCTGGGCGTTGTTGCTGTTTTCTGGGCGCTGGGCGCCTATGCTGGGCGCTGGCGCCTGTGCTGTGTTGTTGTGCGCGTGGGGGCGCGCCTGGGCGCTAGGCGCCCGTGTCTGTGTGTGTTGCGCGCTGTGCGTGCCTGGGCGCTGGCGCCCGTGTTGTGTTGTGCGTGCGTTGTTGCCCTGGGCGCTAGGCGCCGTGTCTGTGTTGCTTGGCGCGCGCCTGGGCGCTGGGCGCCTGTGGCGCTGTGTTGCCTTGTGTTGTGCGCGCCTGGGCGCTGGGTGCCTGTGTTGCCTGGGCGCCTAAGGCGCCAATTTTCAGAACGTTGTCTAATTTTTCCCAAACTTATTTTTATCATAACTTTTGACTCCGACGTCCGTTTCGAACGATTCAAAAAGTGTCGTGAAGCTTTTTCCACTGCCCATCTATGTGTTCAATTTTTAAAATGGAAAATTATTATTTTCTGACTGTTTGTGGGCGCCCAAGTGGCTGTCCCCGGTAGTCGTCCCAGTGACATTGAAAAATGACGTGGAACTCTTTAAAAATCTCTTTTGGTGTATAAACAACAGTTTTAAACACGGTAGTGTCAAAATGACTGTTTTGCCCCTAGTGGCCAAAGTTAATGATAATGATGTGTAAATGACGAGGATGCCCTTGGTGGCTAGTCAAGTGACTGTTTTGCCCCTAGTGGCCAAAGTTAATGATAATGATGTGTAAATGACGAGGATGCCCTTGGTGGTTAGTCGAATGACGTTTTTGCCCTCAGTGGCTAATGTTTGAGTTAAATGATGTTTAAGTGTAAGTGACAATTGGGGCCTGAGTGGCTAAGTGAGGTTAAGGTCTAAGTGGCCTAGTGATGTTGTGTGATGATTATGAATTTGACAGGTGCTGTGCTCCGTGCGAGCAAACAGGTAAGTGATGGGTCACATTGTTGACTGTGATCTGAGTAATTGTGTGATTTTGCGAAGTGAGTGGTGCATGTCATAGAGTCTCATGCCCATATGCATAAAACCCAGTGATGTTTTGAGGCCTGAGTGGCTAAGTGATGATGAGGCCTGAGTGGCTAAGCGACGTTTTGTGAAAAGGTACCTTCATGCATATACCCGCGAGTGGGTTGCATTTCATAAATCTACATGACATGAGATGAGTTTGTACATGATGTGAATGATGACTGTGTTGTGGATGTTTTGTGTATTGGATGCTGATTATTCTAGTGCGTAGCCTGTGATTAGTGCTTATCATGTTTTCTATTATATAGACTGAAATGATGCTCACCCTTTCCTGTTTGAATGTTGCCCTCGTGTTGGTAACGTGCAGGTGATTCCCAGTGAAGGTATTAGCTTCACTTTTCGAGTCGAGTCGTCATGCTCTGATACGTAGCACTCAGGGGGGATAATGAACTCGGCCTTTATTAATGATTTTTGATTATTTTGTCCATGTGGACTATTTGGTTACGTTTTATGATTTTCCGCTGCGTAGTTGTTTGTGTTATGAGAAGTTTTATAAGTGACGTTAACCATGAGGCTTGAGTTTTTGATGTTGTGATGTGCTACGTGGACGTATTAATTTGAGTTAAACTGTTTTTAAAGTTGGATAAGCGACGTTTGATTTGAGTACGTGTGACATTTCCTATGAATGAGATTTTTCAAACTCTGATTTTTATAACCAAAGTGACGGGTAGAAAGGGGTGTTACATTAGTGGTATCAGAGCAGTTCGGTCTGTCCGGCCGGTAGTTGAGTCGTCGTGTTGAGTAACATTGAGTTTGTTACTCGTTTCTGAATTCTGTTTTCTGTTGCAGTGCTAGAATGGCCAGACGAGACGACGCTGCTCTTGCTGCTGCATTGCAAGCTATGGCTCAGGCGATGCAGGGTCAGCAGAATGCTGGGGATAATGCTGGTTTTCGAAGTCTGACAACTTTCCAGAGGGAGAATCCGCCCACCTTTAAGGGCAAATATGATCCAGATGGTGCTATGGCTTGGCTGAAGGAGATCGAGAGGATTTTCAGGGTGATGAACTGTACTGTTGAGCAGAAGGTCCGCTTTGGTACCCATATGCTAGCCGAGGAGGCCGACGACTGGTGGTTGGCTACTAGGCAGAGGTTAGAGGCTGTACAGGAAGAGATTACTTGGGAGGTTTTCAGCAGGGAATTTCTGAGAAAGTATTTTCCTGAAGACGTCCGCGGGAAGAAAGAGATAGAGTTTTTGGAGCTGAAGCAGGGTGGTATGTCTGTGACTGCCTATGCGGCAAAATTTGTGGAGCTAGCAAAATTTTATCCACACTACAGTGAGGCTACGGCTGAATTTTCTAAATGCATCAAATTTGAGAATGGGTTGAGGCCTGATATTAAACAGGCCATTGGTTATCAAAAGATTCGTGTGTTCGCAGATCTGGTTGATAGTTGCAGGATCTTCGAGGAGGACAGTACTGCTCGCTACAAAGCTACTTCTGAGAGAAAGGGCAAGTTTCAGAGTCGAAGCAAGCCGTATGAGGTTCCTGCGGGTAAGGGTTATCAGAGAGCTGCTGGAGGTAAGGGTTCTGGTGGGGGAGATGCCCCTGCTAGCATTGTCTGTTATAAGTGTGGCAAGCCTGGCCACAAGAGTACTACATGCAGGTCGGATGACAGAAATTGCTACCGTTGTGGTAAAAAGGGTCATATGGCAGCTGAGTGTAAAGTCAAGGATGTGGTGTGTTTCAACTGTGGTGAGTCTGGGCATATCAGTACCAAGTGTACAAAGCCAAAAAAGGAAAGGTCTACTGGGAAGGTATTTGCATTGGCGGGAGAGGAGCCTGATGATGATGATGGTCTGATTAGAGGTACGTGTTTTATTAATGGTACTTCTCTGAAATCTCTTATTGATACTGGTGCTACCCATTGTTTTATTTCTGTTGATTGCTGTAAAAGATTGGGTCTTGTTTTATCTGCTATGTGTGGGGATATGGTTGTCGATACTCCTGCGAAGGGGTCGGTGATTACGTCCCAGGTGTGTTCTCAGTGTCCCGTGTCGATCTTCGGCAGGGACTTTATTGTGAATTTTGTCTGTTTGCCGTTGAGAGGTCTGGATGTAATCTTAGGCATGGACTGGTTAGAGAATAATCACGTTCATATCAACTGTCGTAGCAAGTCGGTTAGTTTCGGTGAAGAAAGTTCGGTTTTGGTGTCTGCTGACCAGTTGAAGAAATTGAAGAAAGAAGGAGTTCAGTTATTTGCGTTGATGGCTTCGTTGTCTGCTGAGAGTCAGGCTGTTATTGAAGAGCTGAAGGTAGTACGCGAATTTCCTGAAGTATTTCCTGATGAAATCCCGGGTGTGCCACCGGAAAGAGAAGTTGAGTTTTCGATTGATCTTGTACCTGGTACGAGGCCTGTGTCTATGGCACCGTACAGAATGTCGGCGTCGGAATTGTCTGAGTTGAAGACGCAACTTGAAGAATTGCTTGAGAAAAAGTTTGTAAGACCGAGTGTATCACCGTGGGGAGCTCCGGTATTGTTAGTGAAGAAGAAAGATGGGAGCATGAGGTTATGTGTGGACTATCGTCAGTTGAATAAGGTAACTATCAAGAATAAGTATCCGCTTCCGAGGATCGACGATCTGATGGATCAATTAGTAGGTGCTCGTGTTTTCAGCAAAATTGATTTGAGGTCCGGATATCATCAGATTAAAGTAAAGGACGAGGATGTTCAGAAAACGGCGTTCAGAACGAGGTATGGGCATTATGAGTATTCAGTGATGCCGTTCGGTGTGACCAATGCTCCTGGTGTGTTTATGGAATATATGAACCGTATTTTCCATGAATACCTAGATCGGTTTGTGGTAATCTTCATAGATGATATTCTAGTTTATTCTAAGTCAGATGAAGAGCATGCTGAGCATCTGAAGTCAGTGTTGGAAGTTTTAAAAGAGAAAAAGTTGTACGCCAAGTTATCGAAGTGTGAGTTCTGGCTGAAAGAGGTGAGTTTCCTCGGGCACGTGATTTCTGGTAATGGTATTGCGGTTGATCCGGCAAAAGTAGAAGCAGTGTTGGAGTGGGAGTCTCCGAAGTCCGTAACAGAGATTAGAAGCTTTTTGGGTTTGGCTGGGTACTACAGGAGGTTCATCGAGGGTTTTTCCAAGTTGGCCCTCCCATTGACTCAGTTGACTTGCAAGGGTAAAGTTTTTGTTTGGGATGCTCGATGCGAGGAAAGTTTTATGGAACTGAAAAAGAGATTGACGACGTCGCCTGTTTTGACGTTGCCTAATCCAGAGGAACCGTTCGTTGTGTATTGTGACGCATCGAAGATGGGTCTCGGTGGTGTGTTGATGCAGGATGGGAAGGTCGTTGCGTATGCGTCGAGGCAATTGCGGATTCATGAGAAAAACTACCCTACGCACGATTTAGAGTTGGCTGCTGTGGTTTTTGTGCTCAAGATTTGGAGGCACTACCTTTATGGTTCAAGGTTCGAAGTGTTCAGTGATCATAAGAGTCTAAAATATCTGTTCGATCAAAAGGAGTTGAATATGAGACAGCGTCGGTGGTTGGAACTCTTGAAGGATTATGACTTCGGTTTGAACTATCATCCCGGCAAGGCTAACGTCGTGGCTGATGCTTTAAGCAGAAAGTCCTTGCATATGTCGGCTATGATGGTGAAGGAATTAGAGTTAATAGAAGAATTCAGAGATTTGAGTTTGGTTTGTAAGATGACACCTCGCAGTGTCAAGCTGGGAATGCTAAAGATCGACAATGAATTCCTGGGCAGCATCAGAGAGGCTCAGAAGTCAGATGTTAAGTTAGTGGATTTAATTAATGGGGTTGGTCAATCTGAAGATGAAGAATTCAAATTGGATTCCAGTGGTGTGTTGAGGTTCCGGGGTAGGATCTGTGTTCCTGACGATGAAGAGATGAGAAGGGCAATTTTAGAGGAAGGTCATCGTAGCAAGTTGAGTATCCATCCTGGAGCAACGAAGATGTATCAAGATCTGAAAAAGATGTTTTGGTGGTATGGTATGAGGAGAGATGTGGCGCAATTTGTGTATGCCTGTTTGACCTGTCAGAAATCTAAGGTAGAGCATCAGAAGCCTGCAGGGCTAATGCAACCGTTGGAAATACCAGAGTGGAAATGGGATAGCATAGCAATGGATTTTGTGACGGGGTTACCGAATACAGCTAAGGGTCATGACGCTATTTGGGTGATCATTGATAGGTTAACGAAGTCTGCTCATTTTATTCCTATTAATATCACTTATCCAGTGTCGAGGTTGGCAGAGGTATATGTCAAGGAGATTGTGAGGCTGCACGGTGTTCCGAAGAGTATTGTGTCAGATAGGGATCCGAGGTTCACTTCCGAGTTTTGGAAGAGTTTGCAGAAAGAATTGGGTTCTAAGTTAAAAATGAGTTCGGCGTATCATCCCCAGACCGATGGTCAGTCAGAGAGAACAATTCAGTCGTTAGAGGATTTGTTGAGGGCTTGTGTATTGGAACAGCGGGGTTCATGGGATTCATATCTTGCGTTGATTGAGTTTACCTATAACAACAGTCACCATTCCAGTATCGGGATGGCACCGTTTGAAGCATTGTATGGTCGAAAGTGTAGGACGCCATTATGTTGGTATGATTCGGGAGAGAGTGTAGTTTTGGGACCGGAGATTGTCCGGGAGACTACGGAGAAGATCAAGATGATCCGTGAGAAGATGAAGGCTTCGCAGAGTCGTCAGAAGAGTTATCATGACAAGCGGAGGAAGGATTTAGAGTTTCAGGAGGGTGAGCATGTGTTCTTGAGGGTTTCTCCTATTACCGGTGTTGGTCGGGCGTTGAAATCGAAGAAGCTCACTCCTCGATTTGTTGGTCCTTATCAGATATCCGAGAGAATTGGAAATGTGGCTTATAGAGTGGCTTTACCGCCAAATCTTTCGAACTTGCACGACGTGTTTCACGTGTCGCAACTTCGGAAGTATGTTTCGGATCCATCTCATGTGATCCAAGTGGACGATGTAGAGGTGCGGGATAATCTCACTGTGGAGACGATGCCCGTAAGGATTGAGGATCGTGAAGTGAAGGCGCTTAGAGGCAAAGAGATTGCATTAGTGAAAGTGGTCTGGCTAGGAGCTGCCGGCGAGAGTATGACTTGGGAGCTAGAGAGCAAGATGCGAGAGTCCTACCCAGAGTTGTTTGACCAGGTAAATTTCGAGGACGAAATATTCTAAGTGGGGGAGAGTTGTAACGCCCTAAAATTATTTAATTAATTTATTTAATTAAATAATTGGGGATTTAAATTTAATTATTTGATGTAATTCGATTAATTAGAATTTTATTTATTTTTGGTGGTATTAGGAAGGAGTGGAGGCGTCACTTGCATGACTTGGGCTTAAGTGAAAAAGCCCAAGCCCATGATCTCCAAAGTGTGCGAAGGGGGTTTTGTCGTAGGGGGCTAGGTTTTGTGGCCATTCGCAAAAATCAAGAGAGAAAACGCAAGAAAGAAAGAAAATAGCGTGAGATAGAGAGAGAGAGCAAGGAAGGGCGCCGTAGGAGAGAAGAGGAAGAGGAGGGAAGTTGCGACCAAGAAAGAGCAAGAACGTGATCTTGTTGCTGTGATCCTGTACGTGACTACCTCCGGAGCCTCCGTTCTTCAATTTCGAGGTTAGGGGAGCTCTATCACTCTATTTAATAGTTCATATGATGAGTCCTAGATCTAGGGTCAGAATAGAGTTCTTGATGCATTGTTGATGTTGGATTTCTTATTTAGATGTATGCGAATTGATGTATGCATGATTCTTGATGCTTTCTTGATGCTTTGTTGATATTGACCATCATATGTATGTGTGTATGCGAAGTGGGATTGATCGTGAGACTGAAAAATTCTGGATATGTATGCGTTGTGTTGGTGAATTGTGACATTCAATTTGATCATGAAACTGAAATTTGTGTTGGGTGTTGCTTGTGTTGTTCGCGAAAGTGGATGGGTGGTGTATAGGCGCCTAGGGCGCCAAGGGGATAGGGAAGACATTGATCAATTGAATTTTTGGAGAAATTAATTAAATTAAGTGTATTTTTGGTGGCTGGAAAATGTTGAGTTTTCGTGATTTGGAATTTGCGAAGAAAACAATTTTTAGTGTTGAAAAGTGTTTTGGTAAAATTCTGGGCGTTGTTGCTGTTTTCTGGGCGCTGGGCGCCTATGCTGGGCGCTGGCGCCTGTGCTGTGTTGTTGTGCGCGTGGGGGCGCGCCTGGGCGCTAGGCGCCCGTGTCTGTGTGTGTTGCGCGCTGTGCGTGCCTGGGCGCTGGCGCCCGTGTTGTGTTGTGCGTGCGTTGTTGCCCTGGGCGCTAGGCGCCGTGTCTGTGTTGCTTGGCGCGCGCCTGGGCGCTGGGCGCCTGTGGCGCTGTGTTGCCTTGTGTTGTGCGCGCCTGGGCGCTGGGTGCCTGTGTTGCCTGGGCGCCTAAGGCGCCAATTTTCAGAACGTTGTCTAATTTTTCCCAAACTTATTTTTATCATAACTTTTGACTCCGACGTCCGTTTCGAACGATTCAAAAAGTGTCGTGAAGCTTTTTCCACTGCCCATCTATGTGTTCAATTTTTAAAATGGAAAATTATTATTTTCTGACTGTTTGTGGGCGCCCAAGTGGCTGTCCCCGGTAGTCGTCCCAGTGACATTGAAAAATGACGTGGAACTCTTTAAAAATCTCTTTTGGTGTATAAACAACAGTTTTAAACACGGTAGTGTCAAAATGACTGTTTTGCCCCTAGTGGCCAAAGTTAATGATAATGATGTGTAAATGACGAGGATGCCCTTGGTGGCTAGTCAAGTGACTGTTTTGCCCCTAGTGGCCAAAGTTAATGATAATGATGTGTAAATGACGAGGATGCCCTTGGTGGTTAGTCGAATGACGTTTTTGCCCTCAGTGGCTAATGTTTGAGTTAAATGATGTTTAAGTGTAAGTGACAATTGGGGCCTGAGTGGCTAAGTGAGGTTAAGGTCTAAGTGGCCTAGTGATGTTGTGTGATGATTATGAATTTGACAGGTGCTGTGCTCCGTGCGAGCAAACAGGTAAGTGATGGGTCACATTGTTGACTGTGATCTGAGTAATTGTGTGATTTTGCGAAGTGAGTGGTGCATGTCATAGAGTCTCATGCCCATATGCATAAAACCCAGTGATGTTTTGAGGCCTGAGTGGCTAAGTGATGATGAGGCCTGAGTGGCTAAGCGACGTTTTGTGAAAAGGTACCTTCATGCATATACCCGCGAGTGGGTTGCATTTCATAAATCTACATGACATGAGATGAGTTTGTACATGATGTGAATGATGACTGTGTTGTGGATGTTTTGTGTATTGGATGCTGATTATTCTAGTGCGTAGCCTGTGATTAGTGCTTATCATGTTTTCTATTATATAGACTGAAATGATGCTCACCCTTTCCTGTTTGAATGTTGCCCTCGTGTTGGTAACGTGCAGGTGATTCCCAGTGAAGGTATTAGCTTCACTTTTCGAGTCGAGTCGTCATGCTCTGATACGTAGCACTCAGGGGGGATAATGAACTCGGCCTTTATTAATGATTTTTGATTATTTTGTCCATGTGGACTATTTGGTTACGTTTTATGATTTTCCGCTGCGTAGTTGTTTGTGTTATGAGAAGTTTTATAAGTGACGTTAACCATGAGGCTTGAGTTTTTGATGTTGTGATGTGCTACGTGGACGTATTAATTTGAGTTAAACTGTTTTTAAAGTTGGATAAGCGACGTTTGATTTGAGTACGTGTGACATTTCCTATGAATGAGATTTTTCAAACTCTGATTTTTATAACCAAAGTGACGGGTAGAAAGGGGTGTTACAAGTTCCTTGACAGTATCAGAGAAGCTCAGAAGTTGGATATCAAGTTGGTGGATTTGATGGTCGAGAATGATCAGCCTGAGGGTAGTGATTTTAAGTTGGATGCGCATGGTGTTTTGAGATTCCGTAATAGGATTTGTATTCCTGAAGGCGCAGAGCTGAAGAGAGCAATTTTAGAAGAGGGTCATCGAAGTAAGTTGAGTATTCATCCGGGAGCTACAAAGATGTATCAAGACCTGAAGAAGTTGTTTTGGTGGCCTGGTATGAAGCGAGATGTGGCGCAGTTCGTTTATGCATGTTTGACTTGCCATAAGTCAAAGGTTGAGCATCAGAAGCCTGCTGGGTTGATGCAACCGTTGGAAATTCCAGAGTGGAAATGGGATGGCATCTCGATGGATTTTGTAACGGGATTGCCAAATACCGCGAAAGGGTATGATGCAATTTGGGTGATTGTTGACAGGTTGACAAAATCATCTCATTTTGTTCCTATCAGCATCACGTATCCGGTGTCGAAGTTGGCAGAGATTTATATCCGGGAGATTGTGAAGCTTCATGGAGTTCCTAAGAGTATTGTTTCGGATAGAGATCCAAGGTTCACTTCAGATTTTTGGAAGAGTTTGCACGAGAAGTTGGGGTCTAAGTTGAGGTTGAGTTCGGCATATCATCCTCAAACAGATGGTCAGTCTGAGAGGACGATTCAGTCATTAGAAGATTTGTTGAGGGCTTGTGTTTTGGAACAGGGAGGTTCGTGGGATTCCTACCTTCCACTGATAGAGTTCACGTATAACAATAGTTACAATTCTAGTATTGGGATGGTGTAACACCCCTTTTCTAATAACCTTACTATTTATTAAAATCAGAGTTTCTTTTTTTTTTTAAAAAATAATCTAAGCGAGTGCTACACTTACTCAACTAAATCAACCACTTCACTTTTTATAGTTCGGTTAAAACCACGAGATACATAGCACCATAAAAAAAAAACGTTTAGTTCACATCAACTAAATTCAGTCACTACCAGCAGCGGAATAATAATAAGTTCGAAAATAAAACCAATACATCACCATTAACAATCTAACAGTGTAATTAAAATAACGCATAAACATAGGACACCCCCCCCTGGTGCTACGTATCAGAGCATGACACTTCCTACCAGACGAAGGCACATGGGTAACCTTCACTCGTTATTACCTGCACGTTGCCGACATAAGAAGCAACATAAAAGCAGTAGGGTGAGTCTCCTTTCATAATTAATAACATATGGAAATAAGCACTGCATAGGAAAAGGGAACCTGGCACACCGATTCACAACACTGGCAACAATCACATCAACCTTACATTTCCAAGCAGCACTACACAATATATGGTTATGCATGAAATGCAACCCAAACTCCACGGGCACATGCATGTTGTAACGCCCCAAAATAATTTAATTATTTATTTAATTAAGTTATTTAAGGCTTACAATATTTATTTAATTTAATTAAATAATTCAAGGTTTAATTTATTTTATTTTATTTGTTAGGAGGTGTTGCCACGAATTAAGGTGGTGCTTGGGGGCCCATGACCCACAAGTGAGCCCATGACTCATTGGATAGTCATAGGAGTCGACTCACTTAGGGGTCTTGGGAGTTAGTTGCATTTTTTTGACTCAATTGCAAAAAGAAAGAAAAGAAACGTAAAAAAAGAGAGAGTGAGAAGAGAAGGAGTTGCGAAGGGAAGAGGAGAAGAAGAAAAGGGGGCGAAGCACTCTAAGAGGAAGAGAAGGCTTGTTGGTGACTTGCATTTTCCTTGAAGCTTTGCTAGCAATTTCGACTTCTAAGAGGTTAGGGGGTCCTCTTTTTGTTGTTAATACCATATGCGAATTAGTGATGCCTAGGGTTAGGGTTCTAGGATAAATTCTATGAATGAATTGTTGTGATGATGATTAAATTATAGTATTGTGATGCTTGATTTTGAATGGCCTAGGTTGAAATCGCATGACTAATGTTTTGAATTGTTGCTAATGTGAATTATATGTCATATGTTTGAATATATGACTTGTTGGTGCTTACTTGGTGAAAATTGAGAATCATGGTGATACTTGAATCATATATATATAATTGAGTGTTTGGAGAATTTAAATTGGTGTTTGAATTTGAAAAATTCTGGTTTTGGAAGCTCCTAGGCGCCTTGGGCGCCATATGCCTTGTTGCTGTGTTTCTGCGCCTCAGTCATGGGCGCCAGGCACCCAGTCAGTGTGCCTGCGCCAGTTTTTCCAGCCACTGTGTTGCTGTCTTGGTGCTAGGCGCCTTGTGTCATGGGCGCCAAGGGCCCCAATGTTCTGGTGATTGTTTTGTAAAATTTGGTATCTGGTTTTCATATTCAAGTAAAATAGCTCGTGCAAAATGATTTTGGTCACCAAAATAGTTGGGTTGCGTGTTTTCACTAGGCGCCTAGTTCATGGGCGCCAAAGAGGCGTGTCACTTTTTGACAAAAATTTTATTGGGTTCTCATATTCTGAGCATTTGGCTTGTGTAAAATCAATTTCGAAGTAAAATGAGTTTTTTTGCATGTTGGCCTTAGGCGCCTAGTGCCTGGGCGCCGTGTTGCTGTTCTGGGCGCCAAGCGCCTATGCGCGTTGCTGTTTCCTGGGCGCCGAGCGCCTATGCGCGTTGCTGTTTCCTTGGCGCCGACCGCCTATGCGCGTTACTGTTTCCTGGGCGCCATGCGCCTATGTGTGTTGCCGTTCCTGGGCGCCAAGCGCCCATGCGCCAAGTTCCGTGTTGCTCCTGGGCGCCCAGCGCCAGTTTCCAGGATGTCTAAGTGTTTTTCCGGTTTTGTTTTTAATGTAACTTTTGACTCGGTTATCCAAATTCGACGGTTCAAAATGCGTTTCGAAGCTAATTTCAGTGTCTATCCAAATGTTCTAATTTTATGCAAAAATGAATTATTTTACTGGTGTTTCTGGGCTGAGGTGTTCAAGTGTCTAAACGACAATTTTTATCCACTTTCCCTATGTCGTGTCAAACCATAAATTGGCCTATTGAAAATTGGTGTTGGTGTGAGTGGTGGGTTGAGTTGGTGAGTGTATTATGGTGTGATTGGTGAGCAGAGGCTTCGGCCTAATTTTTAAATTGGTGAGCAGATTTATGCAATGGTGAGAATATAAATAAAATGGTGAGCTGAATTAAATGGTGAATAGATTGAATTGTGGTGTGTTGTGATGCATTTCCATAGCATCTCATGAAACATGTGCATTATTGGTGAGCAGAGGCTTCAGCCTAATTTTATTTGGTGAGCAGAGGCTACGGCCTATTTGTATTTGGTGACGGATCCGACATGCATGTGCCCGTGGAGTTTGGGTTGCATTTCATGCATAATCATATATTGTGTAGTGCTGCTTGGAAATAAAAATGTTGATGTGATTGTTTCCATTGTTGTGAATCGGTGTGCCTGGTTTCCTTTTCCTATGCAGTGCTTAATTCCATATGTTATTAATTATGAAAAGAGACTCACCCTACTGCTTTTAAGTTGCTTCTTATGTCGGCAACGTGCAGGTAATAACGAGTGAAGGTTACCTTATACCTTCGTTTGGTAGGAAGTGTCATGCTCTGATACGTAGCACCGGGGGGCGTCTTATGCTTTAATGTTATTGTCTTTATACTGTTAGACCATTTTTGGTGATGTATTGGTTTTGTTTTCGAACTTAATTATTATTCCGCTGCTGGTAGTGACTGTGTTAGTTGATGTGAACTAAACGGTTTTCCTTGTTATTGTGCTATGTATCTTGTGGTTTTAATTGAACTATGGAAGTTGAAGTTTTTGATTTTCATGGAGTAAGTGTAGCACTCGCTTAAATTGTTTTCAAAAAAAAAAAAAAAGAAACTCTGATTTTATTAAAAAGTAAGGTTATTAGAAAAGGGGTGTTACATTAGTGGTATCAGAGCAGTTCGGTCTGTCCGGCCAAGTCGTCCTGTCATAGTGTCTTATGACAAATAGAATTGTTAGATTAGTTCTAAATTTCTGTTTGTGCTGCAGTGATAGTTTGAAATGGCTGGGAGGAACGACGCTGCTCTTGTTGCTGCTTTGCAGGCTATGGCTCAGGCTGTTTGGAACCAGCCAAATGGTGCTGAAAATGCTGGGACTCGCAGTTTAGCCACGTTCCAGAGGGAGAATCCACCTGTTTTTAAGGGCAAGTACAATCCAGATGGTGCTCTAGCATGGCTGAAAGAGATCGAAAGGATATTTCGTGTCATGGATTGTGACGATGCGCAGAAGGTCAGGTATGGTACCCATACGCTGGCAGAGGAAGCTGATGATTGGTGGATGGAGGTTAGGCAGAGCTTAGAGACTGCTAATGAGGAGATAACTTGGGCTGTTTTCCGCAGAGAGTTCCTACGGAAGTATTTTCCAGAAGATGTGAGGGGAAAGAAAGAAATAGAATTCCTTGAGCTAAAGCAAGGAAGCATGTCAGTGACAGAGTATGCTGCCAAGTTCACTGAATTGGCTAAGTTTTATCCCCACTATGCTGATGCTGATTCTGAATTTTCAAAGTGTATAAAGTTTGAGAATGGACTGAGGGCTGATATGAAGAAAGCTATAGGGTACCAGAAGATTCGGGTATTTGCTGATTTGATCGACAGTTGCAGGATATATGAAGATGATAGTAATGCTCACTCCAAGGTCATGAGAGATCAGAGGGGTAAATTTCAGAACCGGAGTAAGCCGTATGAGGTTCAGGCTGGTAAGGGTAAGCAGAGGTATGCTGATAATAAGAAACCAAGTGGGGGAGATGCCCCTGCGAAGGTTGTGTGCTACAGGTGTGGCAAGCCGGTTCATAAGAGTTTTGACTGCTTGGATAATAAGTGTTTCAAGTGCGGTAAAGAAGGTCATGTGGCTGCGAAATGTGAGAAAAGGGATGTGGTGTGCTACAATTGTGGGGAGTCAGGTCATATTAGTACTAAGTGTACTAAGCCGAAGAAAGAGAAGTCCCATGGAAAAGTGTTTGCTCTCGCAGGATCAGAGGATACTAATGAGATTAGAGGTACATGTTTTATTAATGGTATTCCTTTGATTGCTATTATTGATACTGGTGCTACGCATTCATTTATTGCTGCTTTATGTGCTGAGAAATTGGACCTTGTTTTATCTTCTATGATGAGGGAGATGGTTATTGACACTCCAGCTAAGGGTTCAGTAACTACCTCTCTTGTGTGTGCTAAGTGCCCTCTGTCAATCTTCGGAAGAGATTTCCTTGTTGACCTTATTTGTTTGCCGTTGGGAGGGTTGGATGTCATTCTTGGTATGGACTGGTTAGTATTTAACCATGTGCATATTAATTGTTTCCGAAGATCTGTGAGTTTCCTTCCTCCCGAAGAAGAAGAATCTGTTTTGTTGCCTGCTGGTCAATTGCATAAGGTAATGAAGGAAGGAGTTCATCTGTTTGCTTTGATGGCGTCATTGTCTGCTGAGAATCAGGCGATCATTGAAAGGGTTCAGGTAGTGTGTGAGTTCCCTGAAGTGTTCCCGGATGAAATTCCAAGTGTTCCGCCAGAGAGGGAGGTTGAGTTTGCTATTGATCTTATACCTGGTACTAGGCCTGTGTCTATGGCTCCGTACCAGATGTCAGCCTCAGAGTTGTCTGAATTGAAAAAGAAATTAGAAGATCTGCTTGAGAAGAAATTTGTAAGGCGAAGTGTGTCACCATGGGGTGCCCCGGTATTGTTAGTGAAAAAGAAGGACGGGAGTATGAGACTTTGTGTCGATTATAGGCAATTGAACAAAGTGACAATAATGAACAGGTATCCGCTTCCCAGAATTGATGATCTGATGGACCAGTTGGTAGGTGCTAAGGTCTTTAGCAAAATCGATTTGAGGTCGGGTTATCACCAGATCAAGGTAAAGGATGAAGACATTCAGAAAACCGCTTTCAGAACGAGATATGGGCACTATGAGTATTCTGTGATGCCGTTTGGTGTTACCAATGCGCCGGGTGTGTTTATGGAGTACATGAATCGTACTTTCCATAGTTACTTGGATCGGTTTGTAGTTGTGTTTATTGACGACATTCTGGTGTATTCTAGGACGGAAGAGGAACACGCAGACCATTTGAGGTTAGTGCTAGAAGTGTTGAAAGAAAAGAAATTGTATGCAAAATTGTCTAAGTGTGAGTTCTGGCTGAATGAAGTAGGTTTCCTTGGTCATATTATCTCTGGTAATGGTATAGCTGTGGACCCAGCCAAGGTTGATGCTGTGTCGCAATGGGAGAGCCCGAAGTCAGTTACAGAGATTAGAAGCTTCTTGGGATTAGCTGGTTATTACAGGAGATTTATTGAAGGTTTCTTGAAGTTGGCCCTTCCGTTAACTCAATTGACATGTAAGGGAAAGGCCTTTGTGTGGGATGCTCGCTGTGAGGAGAGCTTCAATGAGTTGAAGAAGAGGTTGACAACATCGCCCGTTTTGACTTTGCCTGTTCCGGATCAACCGTTTGTAGTATATTGTGATGCTTCCAAGATGGGTTTGGGAGGTGTGTTAATGCAAGAGGGTAAGGTAGTAGCTTATGCGTCTAGGCAGTTGAGGACCCATGAGAAGAACTACCCTACTCATGATTAGGAGCTTGCTGCAATTGTGTTTGTGCTGAAGATTTGGAGGTACTATCTGTATGGTACTAGATTTGAAGTGTTTAGTGACCATAAGAGTTTGAAATACTTGTTCGATCAGAAGGAGCTAAATATGAGACAGAGACATTGGTTAGAATTGCTGAAGGATTATGATTTCGGCTTGAACTATCACCCCGGCAAAGCTAATGTCGTGGCTGATGCTTTAAGTCGGAAGAGTTTGCATATGTCGGCTATGATGGTGAAAGAATTAGAGTTGATGGAGCAGTTTCGGGACATGAGTCTGGTTTGTGAAGTGACACCGCAGAGTGTCAGATTGGGAATGTTGAAGATTGGCAATGAATTTTTGGTTAGTGTTCGAGAAGCCCAAAAGTCAGATGTAAAGTTGGTAAACTGGTTAGTTGTGAATGATCAAGCTGTGAATGGGGATTTCAAGTTAGATTCCCAAGGTGTATTGAGATTCAGAGATAGGATTTGTATTCCTGATGATGCTGAGATGAAGAGAATGATTCTTGAGGAGAGCCATAGGAGCAAGTTGAGTATTCATCCAGGGGGCTACGAAAATGTACCAAGATTTGAAGAAGTTGTTCTGGTGGCCTGGTATGAAGAAGGATGTGGCACAGTTTGTGTATTCTTGTCTGACTTGTCAGAAGTCTAAGATTGAGCATCAGAAGCCCGCGGGGTTGATGCAACCATTGGAGATTCCGGAATGGAAATGGGATAGCATTTCCAAGGATTTTGTGACTGGTTTGCCAAATACAGTGAGAGGGTTTGATGCTATATGGGTGGTTGTGGACAGGTTGTCAAAGTCTGCTCATTTCTTACCAATTAATATGACTTATCCAGTTCCAAAGTTGGCAGAGATCTACATCAAAACAATTGTGAAGTTGCATGGCGTTCCGCTCAGTATTGTATCTGATAGAGATCCAAGATTCACATCTGAATTTTGGAAAAGTTTGCAAGAAGCTTTGGGTTCTAAGTTGAGGTTAAGCTCCGCTTATCATCCGCAGACAGATGGTCAGACGGAGAGGACTATTCAGTCGTTAGAGGACTTGTTGAGAGCATGTGTTCTTGAGCAGGGAGGTTCATGGGATTCTCATCTTCTGTTGATAGAGTTCACCTATAATAACAGTTTTCATTCTAGTATTGGAATGGCACCGTTTGAGGCGTTGTATGGTCGGAGATGTAGGACTCCGTTGTGTTGGTATGAATCTGGAGAGAGTGCAGTGTTGGGGCCTGAGATTGTGCGAGAAACAACTGAGAAGGTAAAATTAATCCGTGAGAAGATGAAAGCGTCGCAGAGTCGGCAAAAGAGCTATCATGATAAGAGAAGGAAGGATTTAGAGTTTCAGGCCGGTGATCATGTGTTCCTGAGAGTCACTCCGGTGACTGGTGTTGGGCGTGCCTTGAAATCAAAGAAGTTAACTCCCCGTTTCATTGGTCCGTATCAGATTACGGAGAGGGTGGGAAGTGTTGCCTATAGGGTGGCCTTGCCGCCTAATCTTTCGAACTTGCATGATGTTCACGTGTCACAACTTCGAAAGTATGTTCCGGACCCGTCTCATGTGATTCAGATGGATGAAGTAGAGGTACGGGATAATCTCACGGTGGAGACTATGCCTGTGCGAATTGAAGATAGAGAAGTGAAGATTCTGAGAGGGAAGGAGATTCCTTTGGTGAAAGTGGTTTGGTTAGGAGCTGCTGGTGAAAGTATGACTTGGGAGCTGGAGAGTAAGATGCGGGAAGCATATCCGGAGTTGTTTGATTCAGGTAATTTCGAGGACGAAATATTCTAAGTGGGGGAGAGTTGTAACGCCCCAAAATAATTTAATTATTTATTTAATTAAGTTATTTAAGGCTTACAATATTTATTTAATTTAATTAAATAATTCAAGGTTTAATTTATTTTATTTTATTTGTTAGGAGGTGTTGTCACGAATTAAGTGGTGTGGGGGCCCATGACCCACAAGTGAGCCCATGACCCATTGGATAGTCATAGGAGTCGACTCACTTAGGGGTCTTGGGAGTTAGTTGCATTTTTTGACTCAATGTGAAAAGAAAGAAAAGAAACGTAAAAAGAGAGAGTGAGAAGAGAAGGAGTTGCGAAGGAAGAGGAGAAGAAGAAAAGGGGGCGAATCACTCTAAGAGGAAGGAGCTTGTTGGTGACTTGCATTTTCCTTGGAGCTTTGCTAGCAATTTCGACTTCTAAGAGGTTAGGGGGTCCTCTTTTTGTTGTTAATATATGCGAATTAGTGATGCCTAGGGTTAGGGTTCTAGGATAAATTCTATGAATGAATTGTTGTGATGATGATTAAATTATAGTATTGTGATGCTTGATTTTGAATGGCCTAGGTTGAAATCGCATGACTAATTTTGAATTGTTGCTAATGTGAATTATATGTCATATGTTTGAATATATGACTTGTTGGTGCTTACTTGGTGAAAATTGAGAATCATGGTGATACTTGAATCATATATATATAATTGAGTGTTTGGAGAATTAAATTGGTGTTTGAATTTGAAAAATTCTGGTTTTGGAAGCTCCTAGGCGCCTTGGGCGCCATATGCCTTGTTGCTGTGTTTCTGCGCCTCAGTGATGGGCGCCAGGCGCCCAGTCAGTGTGCCTGCGCCAGTTTTTCCAGCCACTGTGTTGCTGTCTTGGTGCTAGGCGCCTTGTGTCATGGGCGCCAAGGGCCCCAATGTTCTGGTGATTGTTTTGTAAAATTTGGTTTCTGGTTTTCATATTCAAGTAAAATAGCTCGTGCAAAATGATTTTGGTCACCAAAATAGTTGGGTTGCGTCTTTTCACTTGGCGCCTAGTTCATGGGCGCCAAAGAGGCGTGTCACTTTTTGACAAAAATTTTATTGGGTTCTCATATTCTGAGCATTTGGCTCGTGTAAAATCAATTTCGAAGTAAAATGAGTTTTTTTGCATGTTGGCCTTAGGCGCCTAGTGCCTGGGCGTCGTGTTGCTATTCTGGGCGCCAAGCGCCTATGCGCATTGCTGTTTCCTGGGCGCCGACCGCCTATGCGCGTTGCTGTTTCCTGGGCGCCGAGCGCCTATGCGCGTTACTGTTTCCTGGGCGCCATGCGCCTATGCGTGTTGCCGTTCCTGGGCGCCAAGCGCCCATGCGCCAAGTTCCGTGTTGCTCCTGGGCGCCCAGCGCCTGGGCGCCAGTTTCCAGGATGTCTAAGTATTTTTCCGGTTTTGTTTTTAATGTAACTTTTGACTCGGTTATCCAAATTCGACGGTTCAAAATGCGTTTCGAAGCAAATTTCAGTGTCTATCCAAATGTTCTAATTTTATGCAAAAATGAATTATTTTACTGGTGTTTCTGGGCTGAGGTGTTCAAGTGTCTAAACGACAATTTTTATCCACTTTCTCTATGTCGTGTCAAACCATAAATTGGCCTATTGAAAATTGGTGTTGGTGTGAGTGGTGGGTTGAGTTGGTGAGTGTATTATGGTGTGATTGGTGAGCAGAGGCTTCGGCCTAATTTTTAAATTGGTGAGCAGATTTATGCAATGGTGAGAATATAAATAAAATGGTGAGCTGAATTAAATGGTGAATAGATTGAATTGTGGTGTGTTGTGATGCATTTCCATAGCATCTCATGAAACATGTGCATTATTGGTGAGCAGAGGCTTCGGCCTAATTTTATTTGGTGAGAAGAGGCTACGGCCTATTTGTATTTGGTGACGGATCCGACATGCATGTGCCCGTGGAGTTTGGGTTGCATTTCATGCATAATCATATATTGTGTAGTGCTGCTTGGAAATAAAATGTTGATGTGATTGTTTCCATTGTTGTGAATCGGTGTGCCTGGTTTCCTTTTCCTATGCAGTGCTTAGTTCCATATGTTATTAATTATGAAAAGAGACTCACCCTACTGCTTTTATGTTGCTTCTTATGTCGGCAACGTGCAGGTAATAACGAGTGAAGGTTACCTTATACCTTTGTTTGGTAGGAAGTGCATGCTCTGATACGTAGCACAGGGGGGCGTCTTATGCTTTAATGTTATTGTCTTTATACTGTTAGACCATTTTTGGTGATGTATTGGTTTTGTTTTCGAACTTAATTATTATTCCGCTGCTGGTAGTGACTGTGTTAGTTGATGTGAACTAAACGGTTTTCCTTGTTATGGTGCTATGTATCTTGTGGTTTTAATTGAACTATGGAAGTTGAAGTTTTTGATTTTCATGGAGTAAGTGTAGCACTCGCTTAAATTGTTTTCAAAAAAAAAAAAAGAAACTCTGATTTTATTAAAAAGTAAGGTTATTAGAAAAGGGGTGTTACACATGTCGGATCCGTCACCAAATACAAATAGGCCGTAGCCTCTGCTCACCAAATAAAACTAGGCCGAAGCCTCTGCTCACCAATAATGCACATGTTTCATGAGATGCTATGGAAATGCATCGCAACACACCACACGATTCATCAATTCACCATTAAAAAAACGTTTAGTTCACATCAACTAAATTCAGTCACTACCAGCAGCGGAATAATAATAAGTTCGAAAATAAAACCAATACATCACCAATAACAATCTAACAGTGTAATTAAAATAACGCATAAACATAGGACACCCCCCCTGGTGCTACGTATCAGAGCATGACACTTCCTACCAGACGAAGGCACATGGGTAACCTTCACTCGTTATTACCTGCACGTTGCCGACATAAGAAGCAACATAAAAGCAGTAGGGTGAGTCTCTTTTCATAATTAATAACATATGGAAATAAGCACTGCATAGGAAAAGGGAACCTGGCACACCGATTCACAACAATGGCAACAATCACATCAACCTTACATTTCCAAGCAGCACTACACAATATATGGTTATGCATGAAATGCAACCCAAACTCCACGGGCACATGCATGTCGGATCCGTCACCAAATACAAATAGGCCGTAGCCTCTGCTCACCAAATAAAACTAGGCCGAAGCCTCTGCTCACCAATAATGCACATGTTTCATGAGATGCTATGGAAATGCATCGCAACACACCACACGATTCATCAATTCACCATTAATTCAACTCACCATTTTAATTCATATTCTCGCCATTGCATTAATCAGCTCTCCAATTAAAATTAGGCCGAAGCCTCTGCTCACCAATCTCACCATAATGCACTCACCAACTCAAACCACCACTCACACCAATACCAATTTCAATTAGGCCAGTTTAGGATTTGACACGACATAGGGAAAATAAATAAAATTGCCATTACACACTTGAACACCTCAGCCCAGAAACACCAGTAAAATAATCCATTTTTGCATAAAATTAGAACATTTGGATAGAAACTAAAATTAGCTTCGAAACGCATTTTGAAGCACTTAAAACGGACACCCGAGTCAAAATACGTCAAAAACAGAATAGGGGGAAAAATGAGACACAGTAAATTCGACAGCTTCTATCTCAGCAAATTCGACAGCTTCTGTCTCAACAAATTCGACAGCTTCTGTCTCAACAAATTCGACAGCTTCTGTCTCAGTAGCTTCGACTGCTTCTGTCTCAGCACTTCGACAGCTTCTGTCTCAGCTGTCATACCCCAATTTTGTCCGGCTTAGGTCCAAACCCTAATTTTCCACACAAAAATAATAAAATAAAATGTATTGCATTTTGGACCCTAGAAACCGCTCCAAAGTTTTCGAAATCATTTTTAGGGTTAGAATGCACTTTCTAAGAAATTAGGGTTTTGAAAAATATGTTATGCATGCATGGCAAGCTTTGGAAAATATTTTATGCATACATGGCAAAGACCTAAAAGCATTTTTGTGGAAAGCAAGAATTGATTTCTATTTTGTTCCAAAGGCCAAGAATCGATTTATAGTATATTGCATAGGCCTTGAAATCGATTTTCAGGCTCTTCCATAGGCCATGAATCGATTCCTAATTGTTGTAACTAAGTGAAGAATCGATTTTTACCTATTTAGGATGTCCTGAAAATCGATTTCCCTCTTCTTGCATAGGCCTGGAAATCGATTTTCAGGCCCTTCCATAGGCCATGAATCGATTCTTCATTGTGTTAACTAAAGCAAGAATCGATTTTCACCTATGAAGAAGGTCCTGAAAATCAATTCCTCTTGTTTTCAAAGGAGCCAAGAATCGATTCTTTATTATCTCCAAAGGCTCAAGAATCGATTCCCACTATTTTAACTAAAGCAAGAATCGATTTTCACCTATGCAAAAGGTCCTGAAAATCGATTCCTGTTGTTTTCAAAGGAACCAAGAATCGATTCTTTATTATTTTCAAAGGTAAAGAATCGATTCCTACATATTTCCAAAGGCTCAAACAATCGATTCATCCTTGCCATAAATGTTTTTAAAAAATTTCTACGCTTTCCTAAGCCTATAAATAGGCAGCCTCAAATCACATTTGGGGGGTGGACAAGATCAGAGACGGACACTTCACACAAGATCAGAGAGAAGAATTGCTACACACATTTTTCACGAGATCTGAGGGACATTTTCACGAGATCTGAGAGACATTTCACGAGATCGGGGAAGACAACTCTCGCAAATCTCATTTTCCAGTTCTCCGCTTCATTTTCGCTCGTTATTCAGATCTGTAATATCTGTCTTCATCAGAGGTATTTCAGTCTTTTCATTTGTTAATATTTAGTTATTGTGATCCATGTGATTTAACTTAGCTATAGCATTCATCTACTCGTTCTTGTATGTTATCATCCATTGCTGAGGACGAACCATATGATTCCCACTTATGCCTAGTGCATCATATTCTAAGTGGTGAAGATGGTCTCGGGTGATTCAGCTTGCCCCTTTTAAACCCTCTCAAAAACATTTTATTAGAACTACGTCGCTTTGATTCCCGTTTGGGATACGTAGGAGCGAGCCACGTTCTCGTCAAGCGCAACAAAAATAAAATTCTTTTCATCCCCCTAAACCAATCATTTTCATAAAATAAACAAAAATCATTTTCAAACCCATTGTTGCTAGTAGCTCATCAGAGCCTCTGTTCGTTTAGCTATTAGTGACAATGTCCTTTTCTCCTAAAAATAATAAACGATGATCCATCATAACCTTTGTTAGTTTGATCATCGTACAAATCAATCTTTTTTCGAAAATCACTTTCAAAAAAAAGATAATAAAAAACGAGTTGTTATCAATAGTCCATCAGAACCTTCGTTCGTTTGACTAGCGGTACAACTCTCTCTTTTGAGTATTTAGTAAGTGATTCATCATAGCCTCTGCTAGTTTAATCATTTGCTAACGCTCGTCCTATTTCAAAAACTCACCAAAAAATATTAAAAAACAAGAAAACCTTTCAAAGACAACCAAGAACTACGTAGCTTTGAATTCTCCATCGCACCGGGAGATACGTAGGAGCGGGCCATGTCCCGTCAAGCACTTTTTCTAAAAACCTTCTTTTCCCCCTTTCTCATCAAAAATAAAATTTTCATTAACTTTTCCCATTCATCTTCGAACAAGAAATAAATAGGCAAATCTAGGTATTTTTCAAATCAAATGTTAAAACCACACATTTAATTAGAGGTTCCCTTTCGGTAGAAAGGACGTGCGCGGTGCTAACACCTTCCTCGCACGTAATCGACCCCCGAACCTATATCTCTAGTTTTCAAAGACCATCCGCCTTGCCCAAAAGACCTTTTTTCAATGTTTTGGTCTTAAAATTAAAATATTGGTGGCGGCTCCAAAATTATTCCACGTTGTACATCGAGAAACCCAAGCCGGGATTTTTCGGGGTGCAACAGCTGGCGACTCCACTGGGGACCTTTTTTTAAAAGACGAGGGTCAAGCCTAACTAATTTAAATGTGTGGTTTAATGTATTGTTGATTTGATTAGTACCTTGTTTGCCTTTCTTTCTTATCATTGATTAGAGGCATATGCATTTGTCTTTTTTGTTCCCTTCTTCTCAATTCCCTTTCTGAAGTAAGTAATGTATTTGTTGTTGGTACCCTAGGCTAATTGTATTTGAATGATATTAAACCCTAGGGTAGACGACATGCTATTATCTAGACTGTCTGGAATTTCATTTCAGGTGGGGGTAGTGCTAGGGAAAATGCCCTTGACACACACTACACTTATACCTTGTGACTATGTGCTTTGAGTGGGACCATAACCCAGGTCTGCAAAAACTTAGGAGAGTGGATTCGAGTAGTGAGAGCCCATCAGGACCTTTGTCCGTTTGGCTACTTGCGAAAGTTTCAACCAGAGTTGTGCTCTTTCATGATGCCTCACACCTAGCAGTTTGCTGCATTTGTGGGGAATTTTGTGAAAGGGACTGTAGCTCTGGTGGCCTTGTGAGGGAGTGAATAGAGCTACATGGAAGGATTACCCTTTTAATTGCCCTAGATCATAGGTCTTACCTCTTTTTAGGTCACAAGAGCTTTTCCAAAATTGTGTGTGCATTATTGCATCTAGTTTAGTTCATTTCCGCCAACGTTTTTTTGAAAAAACAACGAAATCAAAAAAATAGGTTTTTCCTTCTATTTCATAAATACCTATATGGGGTGGCATATAGGGTATACCGCCCTAATTTTTCAAAACCCCACCTGTAAATATCTCTCTTTATAACAAAGCATCCTCATCATCCGCATTTTACATCATAACAGCATGCATTACATAAGCAAATCCTGAAAAATTCATACAGCATTCCTCATGCATCTAAATACAAAAATAACATAAAGCCATATGCATTGCATTCATTTACGCATTCATACTTGCACTTATAAAATGTTCTACCAACAGAAACGAAAGGCAAGCTGGTTCGCCAACACCGATACTCCACTCGTCTACAAGCAAGATTAATGGCTAGCAATCAACATCTCGAGAATGAGGACCCCCTGGGTCAAGATGAGTCGGTTGTGGAGATTCTTAATCCTGAGCAGCTGGCTCAAGAGAATCAAGCTTTGAAGACCAAAGTGGAGGCTATGGAAGCACAGATGGTCGAAGTAATGAGTATGCTACAGAATTTGAGGGGTGGGGCCACTGCTGGGGCCACTGCTGTTGTAAATCCCGAAGGGTTGTTACCTTCGTTTCTCCTCCGGTGTCCGCTGAAGTTACAACTACTCACGGACAGGGGGTCAGTCACTTTGCTCATCTTCCAGGGGCAAGCGGACAGAGTCATCTGAATGCACCGATATATCCTTGGGGGATGCCAATGGGTTATATGCCGCCTGCTGCTGAAGCTATTCCTGTGGGGCCGAGTCAACCTGTCACGACTATGCCTGGTGGAGCTGCTATGGGACCACAAATTCATACTCCTAGTCCTGATACTGTACTGCCAAGTTCTACTCTGGGAGTTACTGTGAACCCTCAGAACGCTGTCCATCATATGGGAAACCCTGCTCAGTATGGGGGTTATTATCACGGTCCGGGGAACTATCCGCAAGGTCATTTGTTTGGGAACACTCAGCATGGGGATCGGTATCACTCGCTTGAAGAGCGCTTAAGAGCTGTGGAAGGATCAGGAACTAGAGCCAGGGATGCCCGAGATTTGTGCCTTGTCCCAGATGTTGTTATACCCCCTAAATTCAAAGCACCTGATTTCGATAAATATCGCGGCACCGGGTGTCCGTCTAGCCATTTGACGATGTATGGCCGCTTATGCTCATGATGACAAGGTGCTCATTCATTATTTCCAGGACAGTCTGACTGGGGCATCACTAGATTGGTACATGCAGCTGCAATCCTCCGAAGTTCATAGTTGGAAGGATCTCTCTGAAGCCTTTCTAAAACAATACCAGTATAACATGGACCTTGCTCCAGACCGGTCTCAATTACAGCACATGAGCAAAGGAGATAGAGAATCATTCAAAGAATACGCTCAAAAATGGAGGAGCATAGCTGCTCAGGTGAAGCCGCCATTGACTGAAAAAGAGATGGTGTACATGTTTATGGAGACCCTTCCAGGGCTGTATTATGATAGGTTGGTGGGGAGCGTTTCGTCCAATTTCTCAGATATGGTTGTCATTGGGGAACGATTAGAGCACGGATTGCGTAGCGGAAAGATTGCTGGAGGTTTTGGCAATTCTAGTGGACAAAAGAAACCCTTTCCCAACTTCCCCAAGCAGAAAGAAGGGGAAACCAATGTTATTTCCGCAGGGGGAGGCCCATCTTTCAGCTCTCCACAGCAGGCGGTACCATTATCTTTCAACTCCCGCAGCAAACTAATTCAGGCTACAGAGCCCAGAACTATCAAGAGAAGAGGCGTGCTAATTTTGATCCGATCCCGATGACCTATACTGAATTGTTCAATCATCTTGTCTCAAAGAATTTGGTCAATACTCGCCCCATGAAGCCTATACAACCTCCCTTTCCTAGGGGGTACAATGCTGATGCTACTTGTAGCTTTCATAGTGGAGGAGTCGGCCACACGGTGGAGGACTGCAAGGCTTTCAAATATGTAGTCCAGGATTTGATTGACGCCAACTGGATCTCTTTCAAGCCGAACAGTCCCAGTACAATTACAAACCCCCTACCGGGACATGGGACACCGTCCGCTAATGCAGTAGAGGACTCTGTGGGGCAGACAATAATAAAAGATGTTAAGTGTATCCAGACTCCTCTGGAAAATATACATGCTGAGTTGTGTCGTCGTGGTGTTATCAAGAAGGGCTGTGTATGCGCCGATCCTTTATGTGTGGGTGCCTGTGAAGTTTTCAAGTCAGTCCTGCAAGACCTGATAGATCGGTGCGTGGTTCAGATAGGGACCCATGATATTGAAGATGAAAAAGAAATCAGTGAGGAAGTAATAGCGGTGCCTATGAAAGAGGGATGTTGGGATACCCTAGGGGAGTCCAGTGGAAAGTTTGACTACTTGGTCAGATATGACGCTCCCGAGAGTGCTCAAATCCAAATAGAAGACATCCAGCCCACAGGATGGGATGAGGAAGAGGAACAATACGACCAAATTGCTGTCATCAATAATGGTCTTAAGTCAGAAGAGGAATGTTGGGATACCCTAGGGGAGCCCAGTGGAAAGTTTGATTACTTGGTCAAGTATGACGTTCCCGAGAGTGCTCAAATCCGAATGGAAGACATCCAGCCCACAGGATGGGATGAGGAAGAGGAACAATACAACCAAATTGCTGTCATCGGTAATGGATCCGAAGCTGAAGAAAGTGAGACTGGTCTGGTTCGTCGCTGCCTTGCCAGAGAAAGTTGAAGAATGGGGAAGTTGCTGCCTTTCCTGTGACTTTTAATTCAATATGATCATTGTAATGCAACTCTGTGGCTCTGCCCAAGGTCATAGAGCAAGTTGTTAGGGGCAATCATGTTTTTATTTTCAGAATCATCATCATTAATAAAAACGTTGTTTTTGAATTCCAATCAATAAAAATCAATTCCTTTTCATTTCGTGTGTCTTTTCCTTGCATTATTATTGCTTGTTTGTTTGTTTCGCCTTTCATTCTGCTTTTTTCGCCTCAGTAAAAAGTGGATCCACAGCAATTGTCTCTCAAAATAACAGTGCCAACAGTCCATATTTTGACTTTGATCACCTTATCAATCAAGCAGAGGGAGATGTTGAGGAAGACCGGGAAAATCCTCCAGAAGGTTAATGAAGCAAGAAAAAGGGTTATTCAGCATCACGGGAAATCCACTGAAGTGACCGCTGAGAACAAGAAAGAGGCCAAGATGGGTACTTCAATAAAGGAAAATTAGAGCTCAAAAGGGAAATAAAGAAGAAGGGCAAGTGCATGAAAATAAGTGAATTATTGTCCCAGAGTTAATTCTTGAGGAAATAAGCAATCATGATTTGAAATGAAGTCGGACTGCCATTCCATACCCAAAAACAAAAACCTCTCCTAACCATCTTAAGCCAAGAAAATCCCAAAGAGAAAACAAAATCCTTTCCGACCCATCTTAAGCCAAGAAAAAGCCAAAAATCCAAAAGTCACCTTAGACAAGGATCACCTCGAATAAAAAACAGTGCATCGTACTTTATCAGTTCACCCAAGCTCAAGAAAAAGAAGAAGTCAAAGAAGGAGAAATCATTCAAAAAGGAAAATCCCAAAACCAAAAGAAAAATACAAAAGAGAGGCAAATAGTGAGTTGATACATGTTACCACAAAACCCAAGAGGTCCTCGTCTCAATAAACCTTCAAACACTTTCTCATTTCCATGCACCCCTCCTCTCATAAACCGCAAACACTCTCATTTGACCGCGATGACCCGCCCTCCACAGACCTTTAGCCAGAAAAAAAATTTCCTAATACTTCATCAAGCCAGTTAACCATCATTAGCCCCAAATACCTCATTAAGCCTACTCATCTCTCCTCCACAAAACACCACAATCCCGAAAGGTCCATTCCGATCAATGATTGATTGCTGTTGTTTTCTCAAGGTTTTAGCTCAAGGACAAGTAAATTCATTTGTTTACAATACGCCAAGTGGGGCAATCCAGTCGCTCTTCACCCCTCCTACCACTGAGGAAATTGATCCTACACCTATCTCATCCCTTGTCGCACTCACATTCATTGAAATCATACAGGGGCAACCCCCTTTCTTCTCTAGTGTATGGGTCAGAAGCAGTTCTTCTCATCAAGGTTGAAATACCCTCTCTACGAGTAGTCATGGAGGCCAAGTTAGAAGAAGCAAATAGGTCCAAGCTCGTCTAGATCAACTGAATCTCATTAAAGAGAAAAGAATTGCTGCCCTGCGCCATGGCCAGTTGTACCAGCAAAAGATGAAGGCAGCTTTCGGCAGGAAAGTCCGTCTTCGAGAATTCGGCGAAGGAGACCTTGTACTCAAAAAGATCCTACCTATCCGGACTGACTCCGTGGGAAGTTGAGGCCCATTTATGACGGTCCATGTGAAGTCAAGAAAGCTTTTTCCAGAGGAGCGCCGATACTCATAAACATAGACGGCGAAGATCTCAGTAACCCAGTCAATTCAGATCAAGTGAAGAAGTATTATGCCTAAAAGGAAATAGATGAAAAAAGAGAAAGACAAGCCAAGTAAGAATTAGCTCGCTAGGTTGAAAACCCGCAAAGGGCGGCCTAGGCAAAATCAGAGCGACCCGGTGGATTGAAAACCCGCAAAGGGCGATCCAGGCAAAAATTAGGGTCTGAAAACTTAGGCATGAAAAGTAAAGAAAGGCATACAACTCTCCTACAAGCTTGGATGAGGGAGTGATCAAGGTCAAGGACATAGATGTTTGGCACTGTTCCACAGAGACGGACAGTCAGAATTCAGCTTCTCTCCTTTTTCGTGTCTTTTTACAGTTTAAACTTTCAAGTGTAATAAATAATCGGCGTAACTTCTTGTGCGACCGGTTTCCACATTAATAAAGTTCAAATTTCTTGTATCTGTTCACTCTTTTATTTTCTGCTTTTTCTGCTCAAAATAAACGTTTTATGATGATGATGGTCCTGAACTGTAAAACATGTGCATATATCATAGAGCATTGCAAATCATTACGAGATTCTTAAGAGTCCTGAGAGAAAGCACATCCTCAAAATCAGTCAATCATGCAAGAGAGCAACTACATCCACGATTGCTTCAAACCAGCAAAGTCAAGACCAACATGCACTCGGCCCATGAGCCCCGCAAGTCCAACAGGTTCCTCAGTCGCGTGTCATGAGTGTCGCGGGTTGGCTGAACCAGCAAAAATAAAAAAATATAATAAGCAAAAAAAAAAGGGGCAATAAACAAAACACAGTCATGCATTACATTCATCATTACACCAAAATCATAGCATAACATGCACTCATTGCATGCACATGCATAACATGCCTTTGCATAACATGCACTCATTGCATGCACATGCATAACATGCACTCATAACATGCACTCATTGCATGCACATGCATAACATGCACTCATAACCTGCACTCATACTCCATGCACCATTCCTTGCATCAACTGACGTATGCAGGTACCTCAATCCAATACAGCAGCATCGGTCATTTCAAATCGACCAATCAACTGAATTTGTGAGCCCTCTGCGCTCATTCTGAGCCCTCTGTGCTCCCTCCTGAGCCCTCCGCGCTCATCCTGAGCCCTCAGTGCTCCTTCCTTACTGCGTTCTTTACCACTTTATTTCCTGCTTTTGCACGCCTAGTGCCCATTTACTTTTCTGTTTGCACGCCAAGTGCCCATTTATTTTTCTGTTTGCATGCCAAGTGCCCATTCACTTTTCTGTCTGCACGCCAAGTGCCCATTTTACCTTTCTGTTTGCACGCCAAGTGCCCCTCAATTCAGTGCGGCAGCGTTGAACATCTCAATCAATCAGTCAACAGGATTCGTGAATCCCTTCAGGACCCAAGTGTCCCTTCAAAAGCAGACTTCACCTCGTATTCGAGCTGCGGGTAGTCCTTCAGACCCCGGGTGGTCCTTCAGACTAGTTGTGTCAGCCTAAGACACAATGGATGTCCTTCATAGTCAACATATCAGTTCCGGAGCTGATCTTGACCCATCATGGCCGCTCGAAAGGCCCCCTCAGACCGTTTTACTAGTACCATAGCTAGTAGCGCTCCTTCAGACCACGATGGTCCTTCAATTAAGGCCTAGGCAGCCTTCCAGACCCTGAGTGGTCCTTCAGAGCCTTAGTGCTCCTTCAGACCCTGAGTGGTCCTTCAGAGCCTTAGTGCTCCTCCAGACCCTGAGTGGTCCTTCAGAGCCTTAGTGCTCCTTCAGATCCCGAGTAGTCCGTCATTTTCTCTCTCAGTTAATGCGCCAAGTGTTAACCGTTCCCCGTTTGTTCTCAAAACCCACCTATTCAAAAATAGAAAAAGAAAAAAGAGGAAAATTCGGGTTTCCCCAAGTGGACAAAATCGGTATAATTTCTGAATTCTTTATCTTCATTTTGCCTTGGAATGTGTTTCGGCCAATTCATATTCCTCGTTAAAATTCAGATAAAGAGGGGCAGCTGTCATACCCCAATTTTGTCCGGCTTAGGTCCAAACCCTAATTTTCCACACAAAAATAATAAAATAAAATGTATTGCATTTTGGACCCTAGAAACCGCTCCAAAGTTTTCGAAATCATTTTTAGGGTTAGAATGCACTTTCTAAGAAATTAGGGTTTTGAAAAATATGTTATGCATGCATGGCAAGCTTTGGAAAATATTTTATGCATACATGGCAAAGACCTAAAAGCATTTTTGTGGAAAGCAAGAATTGATTTCTATTTTGTTCCAAAGGCCAAGAATCGATTTATAGTATATTGCATAGGCCTTGAAATCGATTTTCAGGCTCTTCCATAGGCCATGAATCGATTCCTAATTGTTGTAACTAAGTGAAGAATCGATTTTTACCTATTTAGGATGTCCTGAAAATCGATTTCCCTCTTCTTGCATAGGCCTGGAAATCGATTTTCAGGCCCTTCCATAGGCCATGAATCGATTCTTCATTGTGTTAACTAAAGCAAGAATCGATTTTCACCTATGAAGAAGGTCTTGAAAATCGATTCCTCTTGTTTTCAAAGGAGCCAAGAATCGATTCTTTATTATCTCCAAAGGCTCAAGAATCGATTCCCACTATTTTAACTAAAGCAAGAATCGATTTTCACCTATGCAAAAGGTCCTGAAAATCGATTCCTGTTGTTTTCAAAGGAACCAAGAATCGATTCTTTATTATTTTCAAAGGTAAAGAATCGATTCCTACATATTTCCAAAGGCTCAAACAATCGATTCATCCTTGCCATAAATGTTTTTAAAAATTTCTACGCTTTCCTAAGCCTATAAATAGGCAGCCTCAAATCACATTTGGGGGGTGGACAAGATCAGAGACGGACACTTCACACAAGATCAGAGAGAAGAATTGCTACACACATTTTTCACGAGATCTGAGGGACATTTTCACGAGATCTGAGAGACATTTCACGAGATCGGGGAAGACAACTCTCGCAAATCTCATTTTCCAGTTCTCCGCTTCATTTTCGCTCGTTCTTCAGATCTGTAATATCTGTCTTCATTAGAGGTATTTCAGTCTTTTCATTTGTTAATATTTAGTTATTGTGATCCATGTGATTTAACTTAGCTATAGCATTCATCTACTCGTTCTTGTATGTTATCATCCATTGCTGAGGACGAACCATATGATTCCCACTTATGCCTAGTGCATCATATTCTAAGTGGTGAAGATGGTCTCGGGTGATTCAGCTTGCCCCTTTTAAACCCTCTCAAAAACATTTTATTAGAACTACGTCGCTTTGATTCCCGTTTGGGATACGTAGGAGCGAGCCACGTTCTCGTCAAGCGCAACAAATAAAATTCTTTTCATCCCCCTAAACCAATCATTTTCATAAAATAAACAAAAATCATTTTCAAACCCATTGTTGCTAGTAGCTCATCAGAGCCTCTGTTCGTTTAGCTATTAGTGACAATGTCCTTTTCTCCTAAAAATAATAAACGATGATCCATCATAACCTTTGTTAGTTTGATCATCGTACAAATCAATCTTTTTTCGAAAATCACTTTCAAAAAAAAGATAATAAAAAACGAGTTGTTATCAATAGTCCATCAGAACCTTCGTTCGTTTGACTAGCGGTACAACTCTCTCTTTTGAGTATTTAGTAAGTGATTCATCATAGCCTCTGCTAGTTTAATCATTTGCTAACGCTCGTCCTATTTCAAAAACTCACCAAAAAATATTAAAAAACAAGAAAACCTTTCAAAGACAACCAAGAACTACGTAGCTTTGAATTCTCCATCGCACCGGGAGATACGTAGGAGCGGGCCATGTCCCGTCAAGCACTTTTTCTAAAAACCTTCTTTTCCCCCTTTCTCATCAAAAATAAAATTTTCATTAACTTTTCCCATTCATCTTCGAACAAGAAATAAATAGGCAAATCTAGGTATTTTTCAAATCAAATGTTAAAACCACACATTTAATTAGAGGTTCCCTTTCGGTAGAAAGGACGTGCGCGGTGCTAACACCTTCCTCGCACGTAATCGACCCCCGAACCTATATCTCTAGTTTTCAAAGACCATCCGCCTTGCCCAAAAGACCTTTTTTCAATGTTTTGGTCTTAAAATTAAAATATTGGTGGCGGCTCCAAAATTATTCCACGTTGTACATCGAGAAACCCAAGCCGGGATTTTTCGGGGTGCAACATCAGCACTTCAACACAACAGGCACAGCACAGCTCTTGGCGCCCAGCAGCAGGGCGCCTGGGAGCAGAATTTCAGCAACACAAGCAACACTCTAGGGCGCCTAAGGCTCCAACACGCAAAAAAACTCCTTTTACTTCGAAATTGATTTTATACGAGCCAAATGCTCAGAATATGAGAACCCAATAAAATTTTTGTCAAAAAGTGACACGCATTTTTGGCGCCCATGCACTAGGCGCCTAAGGCCAAGACGAACCACAACTCCTATGACTTCAAAAATTGTTTTGCACGAGCCATTTAACTTGGACATGAAAACCCAGTATCAAATTTCGCAAAATAAGTAACAGAAAATGGGGACCCTTGGCGCCCATGGCACCAGCACCTAGCGCCAAAACTGGCAACACAGTGACACAGAAACAGCAACACAGTGGCAACAGAACTGGAAAACTGGCGCAGGCACACTGGCTGGGTGCCTGGCGCCCATGACTGAGGCACAGAAAAAAACAGCAACCATACATATGGCGCCCAAGGCGCCTAGGGCTTCCAAAACCAGAATTTTTCAAATTCAAACACCAAATTAAGTTCACCAAACACCCCAATCATATAAATAATTCAATC
>CM076848.1:94338453-94379754 GCA_039519185.1 Astragalus membranaceus
AGATGTCCAAAATAGTCTCCCCCGTTGCCCTTCCCTGTTGCCTCCCCCGTTGCCCTTCCTGTTGCCTCCCCCGTTGGCGCTCCGTTGTTAGTCTCTCGTTGTCGCTCCGTTGTCACTCGTTTCTGCTTTTTTATTCTAGATCGTTTTATATATTTTAATCATTTTAATTAAATTATTAGCAAAAAAGTTAAATTGAATTTCTAAAATTGATTAAATTTTTGTTGACAATTATTTGCGGTTAAGTTGATTGGTTTAGTAATTAAGTAGATTACAATAAATAGTAATTTTTTGATCATTTAGTAATAACTTAATCATTTAAAAAATATTAAATAATTTAAAAAAGGATTTTTTTAATTTTTGACTGTGGTTAAATTTTTATTGACAATTGTTAGTGACTAAAAAAAATATTTTGGAATTTTTTATACTGATATAAATTTTGTTGACAATTGGTAGTAGTTAAATTGATTGGTTATAGTATATTTTAGTAATTATTAAATTTTTGATCAATTAATGTTAATTTAATAATTTTAATTTATTATTTAAAAAAAGAGTTATTTTCAAAATTTTGATAGCGGTTACATTTTTGTTGACAATTGTTAGTGATTAAATTTATTACTTTTATTAGTTTTAATAGATAATTGTAAACAGTAAGTATTTGATTTTTAAAAAAAAATAAAAGTAAACAGAAAAATTTTGGTCAGCGTTAGGGGTGTCTCTTTTTTCATCAAAGCTGCGATTTTTGAATTTGCAGGAAATTGATGTGTTTTTTTGTTTGTAGGAAAAACTGTATCTTTGTCTTTTGTAGGAAAAATCTGCGTTTCTGTTTTTTGCAGGAAAAATGTTTCATTTTTTTGCATAAAAGCTGCGTTCTGGAATTTGCAGGAAAGTTGCTGCGTTTTTTATTTGCAGGAAAAGCTGTCTTTTTAACTTTTCCTGTTAAAGCTGCTTTTTTTTGCTGAAAAAGTTGTCCTTTTGATGTGAATTTACAAAAATACCCAATATTTCGACAAATGGCAAAAATCTAAGATGTCTAATTTAGACATTTTGCTGACACTTGATTTTATTATATTGTAGTAGATGATACATGCTATTCTCCTTTTCTTTGTATTCACGGCACTTTCTTTTATGGCTAGCTTGCATAACTTAATTCAATCATTACTTTCAATTAATTCTTGGCCCAACTCTTTTATTCTCTTCTTATTGCCAATCTTATACACTTCTTGCTTGGCTTCATCCTTCTTATCAATCAAGCCCATAATATCATCAAAACCCATATATATATTATATATTTATATATTATATATATATATATATTTATATCTTTGATTTTTAATTGGCTTTATATTAGAATTTCATTCTTTTTGTTTTTCTTCTTTTTCTGCAAAATAAAGAGCAAACTAAGTCAATTATATATATAATTAGTAATAATTGCTCTAAAAGAGACTCAAAATTATCTTTAAAATGCACAAAATTGGAGTTTATCATTTCCCCAAGTTGGATTGTGCATAGGTTATGAAAGTGGGAAAGGTTATGTAGGCATCACCTTTATGGCATCTATTCCAAGGGATATTTGAGTTTTATTTTTGAAGCATAACTAGTAACATACCCGTGCATCTGCACGGGTTGATCGCGTTATGTGGTATAGTTTTGAATCAGATTGATTTCTCGAATCTAAATAATGTAAATGGAAGCTATGTTTAAATAAGAATCTGGTGAAAGTAAATAAGACTTTCAATTTATTTAGTTAAAAAAAGATCTTGTAACAAAGTTGATCATAGTGTTGAGCTTTTGTTAATTAATGACATCTTAGTAATAAATTCAAAAATATTTATGTAAATGATATAATATTACAGTTTAGAAATTACAATGTCTCGGAAACATAAAATACAAAAGTAGAAATTAATAGTCATTTAATGTTGCTAAAGCATAGGTCATTATGCCTTCAAGATACAAATACCTAAGAACTGACTTTATCAACCTCGGCCAAGTTTGTCTCTTCAATATTGATGATATTAAACTTGAGCTATCTCCATTTAATGTTGGCTTTATCCTCCAGTATAAGTGGTCATTGTGGAGGTTCACCTTATCTATGGGGAGTGGTGTAGGTAAGAAAGGTGGGACTGAGAATGATACGGTTATGATAGGTGAGAAAGGTGGAAGTGTAGGCATTTGCTCATGGAACATTGAAGGGATAGGGGTTTGAATGACAGGTGAGGAAGGTGTTAAAGTGAAGCTCCCCCTGTGGTGATGCTGGGATGGTTTTAGTTAGAGGTTCAGAAGCATTACCATCTGTAGTTTCTTGAGGAGACTCAGTCTTCTCAGCTTCAGCAGTTTCACCCTTCTCAGCTTATGCAGATACTTCTTTCTCAGTTTCTTGCTTATCTTGTCCTTGACTTTCCTCAATTGCCACTCATGTGGTGATTCTTCAGTAGCCTCAACATTCAAATTGAATGGATTAGACCATCAAGCACTACTGTTCTCTTAGAATCATTTCCACCAGATGAGTTGAGATGCAATTCCTCAGTTTTTTCTCCTGAGTTGTCACGAAAATTCTTTTCTGGTGTTTTTTACTCTTCACCAGAAGCAACAGTATCAAGTTGCTGCACCAAATTACTAGTTACTTCTTGATCAACTGGCTTCCATACAGTTCTCTCTTTGCCTCTAGGGTATACTTTAGTTAATGGAGCCATAGTCCTTTTTGAGGAGGAGTGACCTGAATCATCTTTCTTCTCTGTGATGGTTCTCTCATCATCAGATTCTTCTTGAGGACCCTTCTTGTTAGCCTAGAATTTCGACAAGGCTTTTGAGTGGTTAGTTAATAGGGTTTGACTCTTCATTAAAGATCATTCATAATGCCTTCGGAAAGAAAAAGTGACATTTAAGTCATCTCAGCATGTTTTCGACAGAAGAAGTCTTCACCAATTCGACAGGGAAGAGTTTTCGACAGGACAGTGTATTCAGGACTTCGTCAAGCAGTTATTGGCAAAAAGTTGTGTCGAATTTCAAGACTATGGTTAATACAACGTAGGTAGTATGTGGCATCGAGCGTGGCACGAAGTCCATCACTGGTTAATGAGACGTAGCCACGTGTCTATAGCAGTTTACATTTCAGTCATTATTCGTAGCCACGTGTCCATAGCAGTTTACATTTCAGTCATTATTTTCTGTATAAATAGGAGTTTCTACGTAGAAATCATGGTGGCAAATTATTATACCAAACACACAGTTCTGAAACTCTAACTTCCAAGTCACAGCGAAAACAGAGTAAAAGAATTATTGTACAACGTATGTGAATTTGTGCACCATTCTCTTTACATTTAATGCAATTTATTACTTTCAATACAAGTCATTTTACGTTTCTGCGTTCCATTTTATTACTTCTTTTTTTCTTTGATTTCCATTTTCATGGTGAATTGTCTCCCTTTTAAAATATATTTGTTGACAAACTGCGGTGTTTAAAGGCAATTGCTTTGGAGATTTCTGGTTTAATCTCACAAACATTTCTAATAAAACCAGTGATTGTTTGCTAAAAACACCAGCGAACAAATTGGCACGCCCGGTGGGACAGTTTGCCTTTAATACATAATTTTTCTATGTTCTTGTATGTGTTTGTATTTGCATGCACTTAAGAAGTGGAAAAATGGTTCGTCCTACTAATAATGCGTCTAGTTCTACTCCTGTGATTTCACAAGAACAGGGAACAATAGTAGACTCTGCAAACGTAAATGCAGGGATGGTTGTGGGAACAATATCCCCATCATCATCAACAACCGTTCCTTCAGTATCAATGACTAACGTTGGATCAACGCAGTCAAACATGGCATCTATGCCTATGCCTTTGCCGTCACATATGGGACTTCATAGTCCTTATATGGCAATAGGAAGCGGTTTAAATCCACACTTTCATAATGTAAGTTTTCCTGCATTTCCTTCTGGATCATATGGCATGCCTACTGGAATGCCACATATTTCGACCATGTCTCCTGTACATGTTTCTTCTGAAAGTGTAATGGGTCGAAATCCCACAGCATTAACCAATGAATCTTTGTTTGCCTTACGACAACAAGTTGATGAGAGTAATCATGATATGGTTAATATGTTAACCCAACAAATCGGTACGGTTTTTAATCCATTGATTCAAGATACTAATACTAGTTACCAAATGTTAGCCAATCAAATGGGTTGAATTGCAGATTTCTTTGGGGCTCCAAATATTAGTCATAGGCAGATGCCTAACACAGTAAATAATGGATTGCCTGTTAATACCCAAAGAACAATTCCAGTCGAAGTACCAGTGAATGTAGGTTTCGTCAGGGAACTGTAAATCATGTTCCTGAAGTTGTTCTGGTAAATCGAAATCAGAACGCTGATGAAGTTGTTCGACAAGTGCAACAAAATAATGTTGGCGCTCAAGATAATATAGCCACTTTAGTAGAAACTATATTGACACAAAATGGCGTTAATGTAGGCTTACATAGGCCAAATTTCATATCACCATTGTGTGAATATGTGTTGCAAACTGAGTTACCAAGGGGCTGGAAAGTTCCTAAATATACTAAGTTTGGTGGTAACACAAAAGAGTCTACTGTCGAACATATTGCTCGTTATTTGACTGAGTCTGGGGATATAGCCCAAAATGAGAATTTGAAGATGAAATATTTCCCAAATTCGTTAACAAAAAATGCTTTTACTTGGTTTACTACATTACCCCCTGGTTCTATTTTCACATGGGGGCAATTAGAAAAAGCATTTCATGCGCAGTTTTACATGGGCCAATCTAAGATTAGTCTCAAAGAATTGGCCAGCGTTCAGCGCAAAATGCCTGAAACTGTTGATGACTATTTGAATAGGTTTAGGCTACTGAAGGCTCGTTGTTTCACACAAGTGCCTGAACATGAACTCGTCGAAATGGCTGCTGGTGGTCTTGATTATTCAATCAGAAAGAAATTGGACACATCTTATCTAAGAGACATGGCCCAATTGGCTAATAGAGTTCGACAAGTTGAAAGGTTAAAAGAGGAGAAATCTAGGTCAACTAGGTTTCCTAAAAAAGAAAAAATTGCATATGTCAAAGAAGAATTTGACGTCGCATTCGGTGATGTCGAAGAAGAGGAGATAGACGTGGCTGAACTCAAACCTGGTCCTCCTTATACTTGTAAATTACTAAGGCCTGCTAATGGGAAAAATCCTGTTGAGCCAAAAAATGACAGATTTGTGCCTAAGACATATACTTTTGATGTTACTAAATGTGATGAAATATTTGATCTGTTAGTAAAAGATGGTCAGATATTGGTACCTAGTGGCTTAAAAGTACCAACTCTTGATCAGAGAAAGAAAAAGGGTTATTGTAAGTTCCATAATTTTTTGGGACATAACACTGACCGTTGTGTGCTTTTCAGGGATCTTGTGCAAAAAGCGATCGAAGAAGGTAGATTAAAATTTGAGGATAGAAAGATGAAAGTTCCAATGCAAGTTGTGGATGACCCTTTACCTAAAGCTGAAGCCATGTATTCAGAGCCTTTCGAAGCGAGTGTAAACATGGTAGATGCTGAAATGAAAGATCCTCCAAAGAAACTTAAATCCTCCACCAAGAAATTGGAAGGTTTTATATATGCTGAAGGAATGAAACAAGAGATAACCTTGAAAGAGTACGATGGGAAGCTACATGCTCTGTTCCCAAAAGCTGAAGAGGAATTGATAGATTTCCTCAACAGATGTAAGTGGAACAATTCTGAGGTTATGCTATGTCCAAGGTGCAGTGCTGTTTTCGACAAAGAGGCAGCTAAAGCTGTTGAAGGGTACCAGGATCAGGAACAACGTAAGAGGAAATGGCTTGACAATAGGCCATCCTTTGATTTTGGTAGCACTGAGCTTCCTGGTTACAAGGCCAATGTTACGACTAAGCCTTCATCTAGCAAGGCTAATGTTTCGACTAAGCCTTCGACAAGCCAAAAGCCAGGAAAGAAAGGATCCATGAAACTGTTTGGTAAATCCTTCGTTCCACAGACGAATTCCCCTGTTGGAAAATGGGTTCACAACAATGCACCTGCTCAAGTTGTCCATCAAGATGAGTATTATTCCAACAAGTATAATTATCAGAATAATTATAAAGGTAAGAATCCTATGACTAAAACCCAGTGGCGTCGTTTTCAGAGAAAACAGAAGAAGAAAGCTTCTTTAGACGTAAACAAGGTTCCTAGTCACTTTGGAATCAAAGTCCAGTTGGGTGATAAGAAGGTGGCTTCTAAGGTTGAGGCAAGTACCAGTGCTGATGTTGCTAAGCCTACAAGTGTGGTAAATAAGGCAAAAGGCAAGGATGTTTCGATGGAAAAACCTAGAAGGCCTGCACTTGAAAGAATCTGTCCTCCATCTTCGACATTTAAAGGGAAAGAATCTCAGTCCGACTCTGATGAGGACATAGGTTCTGGTTTTGATGATTCTGATGATGATTTCGATGTCGTCTGTAATGTGGTGTCAATATTGCCACTGGAGTATGATGTCATAACTATGCCTAACAGTGAGGAAGAAGATTTCACTGAAGATATGGCTTGTCACAAACCCATGTGTTACTATGTGATGAATGATGGCTGTGTCGAAGAGCAGATGGCTACTTTCGAGAGGCCAGATACGAGTATGCAGAATCACCTGAAGCCTTTATATATTCAGGCTAAGGTTAATGGTATTGGCATCAACAAAGTGTTAGTTGATGGAGGTGCTGCTGTGAATCTTATGCCTGAAGTGCTTATGAAGAAGATAGGCATATCCATCACTGACCTTAAGCCACACAATATTGTCTTAAGTAATTACGAAGGCAAAACTGGTTATTCTCTTGGAGCTATTGAAGTGGAATTGATTGTTGGAACTATCAAGAGGACCACTCTGTTCTTAGTGATTGCTTCCAAAGCAAACTTCAATATGTTACTTGGAAGGGAGTGGATACATGGAGTCGGTGCTGTGCCTTCAACATTACATCAAAGACTAGTGATGTGGAAGGAAGATGGTCTTGTCGAATACATTGAAGCAGACCAAAGTTATTTTCGTGCTGACGTGAATCACATCACCAAGGAAAATTTTGAGAAAAGATTGGCGAACATTGCGCCATGTCCATCTTCTAATGAGGCATACATTCCTGTTGATAATGTATTTGCTTCAGTTAATTTGCATCCAAACTATGGTTTTGTTTGGGAAAGGCAAATAATAGGAGATGCTAATGCCCAACCTGAGGGGTGGTATTCTGATTCTTAAAATGTTTCCTATGTCAGTTCCTAATGCATGGAACAAGATTACGGCTTATATGGCCGAAAATAAGTTAAAAGCGGCTATGGAAGCCGAATTAAATCATCAAATAATGGCTGTCGAAGCCAAAGGTTCTGAAGACGAAAATGGCATTATTATGAATGGAAAGCTTGATTGCATTTATGATAATGAGCCATTAGGGTTTGAAAAGGATCCTAGAGATTCAACAAAGCGAATGCAAGCTCAAGATCCATTGGAGGAAGTAGATTTGGGAGATGGCTCAAAGAAGAGGCCAACTTATGTTAGTGCATACTTGGATGTTGCATTGAAAACCCAAGTTATAACATTACTGAGGGAGTTCAAAGATTGTTTTGCTTGGGACTATGACGAAATGCCTGGATTGAGTCGAGACGTTGTGGAATTGCAATTGCCAATTCGACCAGAGAAGAAGCCAGTGAAGCAGATACCAAGAAGGTTTGCTCCTCAAATATTAACTAAAATTAAAGAGGAGATCGAAAGGTTGTTCAAGAACAAATTCATCAGAACTGCCAGGTATGTCGAATGGTTAGCTAATATAGTTCCTGTAATTAAGAAAAATGGCACTCTTAGAGTTTGCATAGATTTTAGAGACTTGAATAATGCAACTCCCAAAGATGAATACGCAATGCCTGTGGCAGAAATGTTAATAGATTCAGCAGCAGGATTTGAATACCTCAGCATGCTTGATGGTTATTCTGGGTATAATCAAATCTTTATTGCTGAAGAAGATGTATCGAAAACTGCATTTCGTTGTCCAGGGGCATTAGGTATTTATGAATGGGTAGTAATGCCATTTGGTTTAAAAAATGCTGGTGCTACATATCAGAGGGCAATGAATTGTATGTTTCATGATTTTATTGAAAACTTTATGCAAGTATACATAGATGATGTGGTGGTTAAATCTTCCTCAGAAAATGGTCATTTAGACCATCTTCGACAATCTTTTGAAAGAATGAGGAAATATGGATTGAAAATGAATCCATTAAAATGTGCCTTCTGTGTGCGTGCAGGAGATTTCTTGGGTTTTGTGGTGCACAAAAAAGGCATTGAAATCAATCAGAATAAGACTAAAGCTATAATCGAAACGAAAGCTCCTTCAACCAAAAAAGAACTTCAGTCATTGTTGGGAAAAATCAATTTCCTACGAAGATTCATATCAAATCTAAGTGGCAAAACTCAAGCATTTTCGCCATTGTTGAGACTGAAGAAAGAAGAAGTTTTCAAATGGGAATCAGTTCATCAAGCAGCCTTTGAAGAAATTAAGTCTTATTTGATGAAACCACCAATTCTAATGCCTATTATTAGAAACAAAGTGCTCAAATTGTATATAGCAGCATCTGAAAAAACAATAGGTAGCATGTTAGCTCAAGAGGATGATAATGGTGTCGAAAGAGCCATATATTACCTTAGTAGAGTCTTAATAGATGCTGAAACTAGGTACAGTTCTATAGAAAAGTTGTGCCTTTGCTTGTATTTTTCTTGCACAAAGTTAAAGCAATATATAAAGCCAGCTAATGTTTGTGTTTTTTCGCATTCTGATATTATTAAGCATATGCTGTCGAAACCAATAATGCATAGTAGAATTGGTAAGTGGGCTTTAGCTTTGTCTGAATATGACTTAACTTATCAACCTTTAAAATCAATTAAAGGACAAGTGGTTGCTGATTTTATAGTGGACCACTCTGTTGTCGAAGAAACATTACATTTCGTAGACACATATCCTTGGAGGTTGTATTTTGATGGTTCGAGTCATAAAAAAGGAGTTGGGATTGGTGTTTTAATTATTTCGCCAAATAACATTCCAACGAAGTACAAGTGTAAGATTCGAAATCATTGCTCAAATAATGAAGCTGAGTATGAGGCTCTAATTATAGGCCTTGAAATTTTACTTGAGCTGGGGGCAAGATGTATCGAAATAAAAGGTGATTCAGAATTGGTTATCAAACAATTGACCAAAGAATATAAATGTATTAAAGAGCACCTTATTAAATACTTTATTATGGCCAATTCCTTGTTAAAGAGATTTGACTCTGTTCATTTAGAACATTTACCACGAGTTGATAATCAAGTGGCGAATGATTTGGCCCAAATTGCATCAGGTTATAGAGTTTCAAAACAAAGCCTTGAAGAATTAATCGAAATAAAAGAGAAACTCGTATCTGATGATATTTCTTCATCATTATTGTCAACACCAAAAACTGGGGGGGCAACAAATACAGATGAGGAATGTATTGAACAACACCACATTGTTGATGAAGTTGTTTTAGCAGAAGTTTTTGCTATTCACAATATGGCCAATGATGATTGGCGAAAGCCTATTGTAGAATACTTGCAAAATCCCACAGGAAATACCAATAAAAAGGTAAAGTACAGAGCTTTAAGCTATGTGATAATTGGAAACGAATTGTTTAAGAATACTCCTGAAGGAGTATTATTGAAATGTCTTAGTGAAAATGAGGCATATTTAGCAGTTTCTGAAACACACAGTGGAGCTTGTGGTTCGCACCAAGTAGGCCATAAAATGAAATGGCTATTATTTCGACAAGGAATATATTGGCCATCAATGTTGAAAGATTGTATAGAGTTTGCCAAAGGATGCCAAGAGTGTCAAAAGCATGCTGGAATACAACATGTGCCTGCAAATGAATTGCATGCCATAGTGAAACCTTGGCCATTCAGAGGTTGGGCTCTGGATATAATTGGAGAAATAAAACCAACATCATCAAAAGGTCATAGGTATATATTAGTAGGAATTGATTATTTTACCAAATGGGTTGAAGCAATACCTTTAACCAATGTTGATCAAGAAGCAGTAATACGGTTTATCCGAAATCATATTATTTATAGGTATGGAATTCCAGAAACCATAACTACAGATCAGGGTTCTGTTTTCACTGGTCGAAAAATGGTGGAATTTGCTTCTGAAATTGGTTTTAAGTTATTAACTTCGACACCATATTATGCACAAGCCAATGGTCAAGTGGAAGCTGCCAATAAGATCATTATTAACTTGATTAAAAAGCATGTTGGGCAAAAACCCAGAAATTGGCATAACACTTTGGATCAAGTTTTATGGGCTTGTAGAAATTCACCCAAAGAATCTATCAATGCTACTCCATACAGGTTAACCTTTGGACACGATGCAGTATTGCCTGTTGAAATCTGTTTACAATCAACAAGAATTCAAAGACAGTATGAAATTCCTTTTGATCATTATTGGAATATGATGCTTGATGAGTTAGTTGATTTAGACGAAGAAAGGTTGTTAGCTTTGGAAATGCTTATTCGACAGAAGGAAAGAGTAGCTAAAGCTTATAACAAAAAGGTTAAGTTAAAAACCTTTAATTCAGGTGATTTAGTTTGGAAAGTGTTGTTGCCTATGGATAAAAAAGATAGAGTTTTGGGTAAATGGTCACCCAGTTGGGAAGGTCCACTTCGCATATTGCAATGTTTTTCTAATGGGGCATACGAAGTCGAAGAATTGGGTGACGAAAACAGAATCTTCAAAATAAATGGCAAGTATTTAAAACAGTATAAGCCAACATTAAACGAAGTTAGAATCGAGCAAAGATAAAACCGTAAATTGGTTCAAAATGGTAATGTATTCAATCAAAATAATTACATAGCCATTAAAAGAAATTCTACACTATTACAAGTTACTAAAGGCTTTGAAGAGAATGCTTGAGCCTGTAGAGGATCTTGGTGCCCACAGCAATTGAAGACTCCAAAAAGCTTAATTCTTTGTCCAGTCGAGCAATAGTGGCTTGGTGTTTTTGAGCATCATCAAAATGTTGAAGAGCCTCAGTAGCTGCCTTTTCAATCTTCGACTTAGGGGTCTCCATCCTTTGTTGCACTAAACTTTTTTGGTGTTTAGCATTTGCCAGTTTTGTTTGGAGAATTCTTATCTCTTCATCATAGTGCTGAATTTCTGAATCCCAGTTAGCAAGTTCTTGCTCATCCTCCGTTATTTGAACTTCCAATTCATCAATGGGGGTTTGAGAAACCTTGAAGGCATTAATTTTTTCTTGATGAAGTACAGCCTCTTGGTTTTTCAACCTGGAAATTTCAGAGCGTTTGCTGATGTGAAGTGCAAAAGTTTCAAAGACTGGCAAAAATTCGATCAGGAAAGCGAAAAGTTTTGCATTAAGCTCTGATTTTAGCAATTTTCGAACGATGTCCTTAATTGCAAAGCTTTCTGATGGGTTCTCTTCAATCCTAGTAAAGAGATTGCCTTCCAAGACCTTAGCTTTTAATTGTTGAAGCAATTCTTCAGTAGATTCTTGAGTAACAGAGGTCAAGGAAGTAGTCGAAGCACTGGAGACCATGGCAGGGGAAGAGGAAGAAAGGCTCAGCAAGTGTTTAAGAGCAGCCAAAGGATTTGTCGTCTTCATCAGCGAAAACTCCTGGTCACTCATAGCGCTACTAGTTGATTCCTTGGTAGAAGCTTGTTCTTGAGCCTCAATTTCAGTCGTCTCTTTGCTTGAATCCTTAGCGCCTGCCACATCTGGTGTTTGCTCGTTGGTTTGCTCAAGTTCCATTTCAACATTCGCGTTAGTAGCAATGTTTGTTCCTTCGACGTCAACAACCATAGGAGAATTTTGGGTAGTTGGAGTTACTGTGGAGATTTCCACAGGCGTTGATGGTGCAGGCAAAATTTGTTCAGTCGAAGGAACATTTGGAGCAGCTACAGATTCGACAACAGGAACTTCGACTGATGTGTGAAGTCTCTTAGGGGGAGGTCCGTGAGAATGCTCTTGTGGTTCTTTGATCACAATCCCTTTAGCCCTTGCTTGGGATTCGGGTTGCATTCGTTTCCTTGACCGGTGAATAAGAGGCATGTTATCACTATCACTATCAGTATCCTGCGAGAGAGAAACATGAGTTTAAAACATAATCAAGTGTTAAAAGAGTCGAAGAAATTTGAAACAGAAATGAAGATATATTTGTTACCTCAGAACTGGAAGCAAGTAGGCTTTTCCCTATTGCAAGAGGACTTGTTACTCCAGGCTTCTTCTGAAAGAGGAAAAGAAATAAAGGTGATGAAACATGGTCAAACTTTCTACTTAAAAGGTCTAGTCAATTAACAAAGATATACCTCTATTTGGGGTAAGCTGGAAGTGGATTTGATCACAAGTTTCTTCTTTGTTTTGGGTGTTGTTCTTGCTGTTGGCTTGTTTTGCTTTGGCGCTGCTTTAGTGGGCTTTTTCTGTGAAACAGCAGCTGTTCATAACGCAAAGATTTTATCAGGTAAATGGTTTTAAAATTTTAACTAATGAAGAAATATGCTTTTTTTTAAAAAAAAAAGGGCCATACCTGGGGATTTGTTCTTCTCAGCAATTTGAGAGGGAAAAGCTGAATACAAAATTTTCGAAATTTCTGCATCAGTTTTTCCTTTAGAAGCTTTAGTATAGTATCCACCCCACCAATCCTGGAATGTCTTCGTACAAGAAAAGCTTGGTTGAAATTTAGCAGGTTCAAAGAGCAAATCTTTGAAACGAAAATTCTTGAAGATTTGGTGATAAGCTTGCTCTGTCTCTGGAGTGTTGAACTCTCTCCTGTGCAAGCAGACCGGAGCCGGTCGAAGTTGGCATAGCCCAAATTGCCTTGAAAAGTAGCTGGGAAAATACTTGCTAATGCCAAGATTGTTTTTGTTGTTGCTTGGGGAGAGCCTTATCGAAAGAAGAGAGGGCGAAAGATAGGCTTGCCAGATTTGCTTTATCTCTTCGGCATTTTCTGTTGAGTTAGAGGGAAATTCGTTGATGAACCAAGATGGTCCATAAGTGCATTTGACAAAAGGCGCCATAGCATCAACGAAAGTAGTGCACTTGTTGAAGATGTCGAAGTACGTGGAAAACGTCTCTTCATAAGACAAGTTTTTCTCCCTATTCTTTAATTGTGCTAGTCGAACTCCTTCTGTTCTTCTAGTTGGTAAGGTTGGTCGAATGTCCTTAGGAATAAACAAGTTCAGCCTTGATTCAAAAGTGGCTAAGAGCCAAAGTTGCATAAGCCACATAGGACCAGCAATGAGCAGTTTGTCAGTTGGTTCGCTTTCTTTCAATTCGAGGGCAGCACCATCAAGATGCTGATAGAGATTTCCTAAAACCAATTTCGCTAAATTGATATTCTTGGCTTTATGGAGTTGAATGGCCAAAGGAACGAAAACTTTTGCTACTTGGAGAGAACGGGAGCAAAAGACAAAGCATGACAACCATAGGGTAAGAAAAGCTATATGTTCTGAATCAGACACTTCAGCATTCTCAGTATCATGATGATCAGCAATATAAGCACTAAAGGTAGGGTTGTTAAATGAAAAGCCATAGTCGTTGGTGGCCAGTTTAGGGTCAAAGGTTTCACCCAGTGGTTTCAGACCAGTAATGGCAGCCACATCCAACAGAGTGGGAGATAACATGCCACACTTCAGATGGAGACTATGAGTGGATATATCCCAGAACTGCAATGCTACTAGAATCATAGTGCTGTCGTATCTGGGTCCATATTTCGACAGTTGGATAATGTCAAAGATCCCCTGTTCTTGCCAAATGGCTTCCTTTTGGTTTTGAACCTTGTCAAGCCATGCGATGTAATCACCTTGTTCTACCTTAGGAGCGGATCTAAATACTCTGTTGGGATTTTTCAGAAATTTCAAATGAAAAGGAGTTTCTTCAAAAATTCTGGGTTGAAGTTTACGGTGACTAGGAAAAATTGCTTTAACTTCTTCGCTTTCTATGGGGTCAGGAAGAGGACCTAAATAAGCATGGGTAAAAGGTTTACCAGCTGGAATAAGTATCTGATTAAACCAAGTTGGTGAAGGTTCTTCAACGAAGCCTTCAAAGCCATGCACAGCAACTGTTTGTTCTTGAGGTTGAGCGCTGGAAGAAGCCATCTGTGTAAATAACGAACAAAGAGGGTTGTGTTCTTAGTGGAAATGTCGAAACGATGAAAAAGTTTGAAGCTTTCGTGAAGAGGCAAGGTTAGTTGAGAAATTTTCAGAGTTTAAGGTTCGAAGGGAGCGTGAGAATGAAGAAGATGAAGTGAAACGTATTTATACGTTAGAGGTGCAACGGTTGCACAGTTACGACGCTTCGCACGTTTGAGATTCTGAAAAGACGTGGTCTACCAACCAAATGACGTGGCCCAATGAAACGGTTCGCTTTATCTGCGTAAGGTCATGATCATTTTTGCCTATCACCATTTAATGCAAAGTTGTTGGAGGCGACGTTTCGAAATCTTCAAAAATATTCTTTTTCTTCCTTAACACTTGTGTTGTCGAAAAAGATATTTTTGGGGGGCAATTTGTTAGCCTAGAATTTCGACAAGGCTTTTGAGTGGTTAGTTAATAGGGTTTGACTCTTCATTAAAGATCATTCATAATGCCTTCGGAAAGAAAAAGTGACATTTAAGTCATCTCAGCATGTTTTCGACAGAAGAAGTCTTCACCAATTCGACAGGGAAGAGTTTTCGACAGGACAGTGTATTCAGGACTTCGTCAAGCAGTTATTGATAAACAGTTGTGTCGAATTTCAAGACTATGGTTAATACAACGTAGGTAGTATGTGGCATCGAGCGTGGCACGAAGTCCATCACTGGTTAATGAGACGTAGCCACGTGTCTATAGCAGTTTACATTTCAGTCATTATTCGTAGCCACGTGTCCATAGCAGTTTACATTTCAGTCATTATTTTCTGTATAAATAGGAGTTTCTACGTAGAAATCATGGTGGCAAATTATTATACCAAACACACAGTTCTGAAACTCTAACTTCCAAGTCACAGCGAAAACAGAGTAAAAGAATTATTGTACAACGTATGTGAATTTGTGCACCATTCTCTTTACATTTAATGCAATTTATTACTTTCAATACAAGTCATTTTACGTTTCTGCGTTCCATTTTATTACTTCTTTTTTTCTTTGATTTCCATTTTCACGGTGAATTGTCTCCCTTGTAAAATATATTTGTTGACAAACTGCGGTGTTTAAAGGCAATTGCTTTGGAGATTTCTGGTTTAATCTCACAAACATTTCTAATAAAACCAGTGACTGTTTGCTAAAAACACCAGCGAACACTTCTCAAGTTCTTTGGAAGCATACTCCTCGTGAGAATGTTCCTTTTCAGCATTTTCTTCAGTGCCCTAAACCATCTTAGACACTATTTCCTCATTTTCTTATGAGACATCCTTCTCACCCAGTTTTTCTTGATCCTTCTCAGGATCATTTGTCACATCTCTTTCATCCTTCTCAGATTCTGTCTCCATCTCAGAAGCCTTTTTCTTCTCTTGTGGAATAGGATCATTCTTTTTCTTGCTTTTTGTCTCCCTTCTTATTACTTCAACAAGTGATTCTTCTGTTTCCACCTCTGTGGACACACTAGCTATTGGCTTAGTCTTCTATTTCTTCTTCTTCTTATCTTCTTCAGTGGTAACTTCAATCCCCATGAGTTTCAGATTCTTGGTTGTGAAGATTTTCTTCTCTATGCTACCCTCATCACTAGGAATGTCAATCAGGAAATGATTGAACACTCTAGTGAGAGCCTTGCTATTGGGTAAGGAAGTGGATGTTTTATCTTCCCTAATTGCATGTATCATGTGATGGATCATGAGAAAGGGAAGACTTATGGGTGTGTTAGTGATAAGATGATATAGAATCTTACAGTCACCTGTAGTAACTTTCTCAAATAAACCAGCCCTAGGAAGAAGAGTGTGTGAGCAGATATAGTGAAGGATTCTAACCATGTCTTTTAGATTGGGGGCTGTAATAGGGAGAGAAGGATCTTTGAGAAGGGTAGTCTTAACTTCTTCTAGGGAAACTCCCATCAACTTATACCAGGATTCATCATAGACTTGAGTTCCTTAATCTGGTATGTTGAGAGCTCTTCCAAGTGAGATGGAGGATACAGTAAACTCTTTGTTTTTGACCCAAGTGGTGATTTGTGGAGGATCATATATTGAAGCATAGGCAAAGAACTCTCTTACCCTTTCTTTGTACACCAAATCATCCAAAGCTATGAACCTCTCCCATTTCTGTTGAACAGGAAATGGAGTAATGTTCCAAACACATTTTTCAATCTCTTCAGGTAAGTAAACTGTTCCAGAGACAATGGGTTTTGAGGCCCATTTTGTTCTTTCTGGTTCCTTCCTTTTCTGGAACCGTTGACTCTTCTTACCACTTGGAGGAAGAGGGAGTTCAACCTTCTTTCCTTCTTTGTCCATATTTCTCTTCGCTTGAACCTTTTTAGTAGATTTTGCAACTAGTTGAGAGGATTCAACCTTCTGTTCTGCAACTACTGGATGCTCTGTTTTGTCTTCAGGATTTTCGTGTTGTTCAACATTATTAGGAACATCTGGGGAAGTACCATTAGTGTTTTAGAAGCGGAATGAAACTTAACTCGCAATGATCTCCTTCGATTTCCACTTGGAGTGTGTTTCATCTTTGCAGGGCGTGATTTCAGAGGTTTTACGTCAACGGGTTTCTAAGGTGGACCAACGAGAATGAAGTTAGGAATTCTAGGATCTGTTTCTAGGATCTGTTTCTAAGGTGGGTTCAGCATTTTTGGCTCTCACCATTTGCTAACTTGGGGATTTTGGAAAAGAACAATGACTGTTTCACGAGTTAATAGGAGAGAGAAGACGAAGTGAAGTGTTTTAACCACTTTAGAGCAGTTATTGACCAACGGTTAGAGGATTTTTGTCTATTGTGTAACTGTTGATTGAGATGTGAGGGAGAAAGAGAGAGAGAGAGGAGCCATTGTAACGACTAGGTTCCTACTTTTTGGGATTTTTTAATATTTCTAACCTAAGAAAAAAAATAAAACACACAAGCAATTAAATGCGAATATTAAATGAAACAGACAACACACAACATAAACTCTTTTTGTAATTTTATGGTTATATGCATCTGATGACCCTTCTCAATAGTTGAGAGGGTTGAGGGTTATGACCCTTCTCATGACTGAGAAGGTTGCTGGTCATGACCCTTCTCATCTGAGGGGGTTTCAATGATATGAAGAATGCTTTTAATGTAACTAAAACTTTCCTCTAAGAGGGGTTTAGTAAAAATATTAGCTAGTTGATGTTTAGTATCCACAAAAATGAGTTCAATGTCTTTCTTTTGCACATGATCTCTAATGAAATGATGTTTAATATCAATGTGCTTTGACCTAGAATGTTGAATGGGATTTTTGGACAAATTTATAGCACTAGTATTATCACAGAATATTGGAATACCTGAATAACTTACAGAGTAGTCTTCAAGTTGATTTTTGATCCATAGAATTTGAGAAAAGCAGCCAGCAGCTGAGACATATTCAGCTTCTGTTGTTGATAGGGAAATTGTACTTTGTTTTCTACATGACCATGAGATGAGTGATTCTTCAAGTAGCTGACAAGAACCCCTTGTGCTTTTTCTTTCAACTTTGTCTCCAGCATAGTCAGCATCACAGTACCCTATAAGCTCAAAATGGAGCAGTTTGAAATCTAGCACACAATCCTACTGAGAAGACTATGTCTGGTCTGCTTGTAGTGAGGTATAATAGAGAACCAATCATGCCTCTCTACTCCTTTTCAGAAACTGACTTACCCTTCTCATCTTTTTCAATACTTGCAGAAGGGTGCATTGGGGTAGCCATAACTTTTGCATCACTCATTTTGTACTTCTTAAGAAGATCTTTGATATATTTCTCTTGAGAAATAAAGATACCCTTCTTAAGTTGTTTGATTTGCAAACCAAGAAAGTATCTTAGTTCACCCATCAAACTCATTTCAAACTCACTCTTCATTAATTTCCCAAAGTCATTACATAGCTTTTCATTAGTAGCTCCAAAGATGATGTCATCAACATAAATTTGAACAATTAGTAATTCATCTTTGAGAGTTTTTCTAAAAAGGGTAACATCAATTTTTCCTCTTGAAAAACCATTTTTTATCAGAAAGGTACTAAGCCTCTCATACCAAGCTCTAGGAGCTTGTTTAAGACCATAGAGAGCTTTAGTTAGTTTGAAAACATGGTCTGGATGTTTTTCATCAATAAAACCAGGAGGTTGGTGTACATACACTTCCTCATTTAGAAATTCATTTAGAAAAGTACTTTTGACATCCATTTGAAAGAGTTTGAAATCTTTATGAGCAGCATAAGCAAGAAGTATTCTAATGGCCTCTAATCTAGCAACAGGTGCAAATGTTTCATCATAATCAATACCTTCGTGTTGGTTGTAGCCTTGAGCAACTAACCTTGCTTTATTTGTGATGACCTTACCATTCTCATCCATCTTGTTTCCTGAAAACCCATTTTGTGCCAATAACTGATTGTTGTTTTGGAGATGGGGCCAGGTTCCATACCTCATTCTTCTCAAACTGAGCAAGTTCTTCTTGTATAGCTTATACCCATGATTCATCAACAATTGCTTCATTGATGTTCTTTGGTTCTATTTCTGAGATCAGGGAATTTTGAGAAGCTTCTCTTCTAAATGAACTTCTGGACCTCACTGGTTCAGAAGTTTCACCAATGATTTGCTCTTGAGGATGGTGAGTTACTAATCTTCAACTTCTTGGTAGCCCAGTAGCTTGAATTGTTTGGTTGTTTGGGTTGTCTAGAGGTTGAGAAGGATTGGGTGCTGACTCAGTTTCAACTCTCATTTAATTCATCACCCTTCTCATCTGTCTTCTCTGCATTTATCTCATCTTCTTCATTTCTTTTTGTTGAACTGTTAGTTTCAATAAACATAACATGCATACTTTCTTCAAAATCTTTAGTCCTAAGATTAAACACTCTATATGCTTTTGATGTAAGAGAATATCCTAAGAATAATGCAGGGTCAGATTTAGCATCAAACTTCCCTAGATTGTCCTTGTTATTTAAAACATAGCAATCATAGGCAAATACATGGAAATAAGAGATAATAGGCTTCTTACCTTTCCAGAGTTCATATGGGGTTTTGTTTAAAGTTTTTTCTAATTGTTGCTCTGTTCAGAATGTAGCAAGCTGTATTTACTGCTTTAGCCCAAAAGTATTTTTCAATTTTTGAGTCATTGAGCAATGTTCTAGCTAGCCATTTCTTGCAATGTTCTATTTTTTCTTTCAAAAAAAGTTGTGAGCCACACCATTCTCTTCAAGAAAAGTTTTAAAGAAAGCATTTTCAAATTCCCCTCAATGGTCACTTCTACTTGCAACAATGTTAGGGTTAACAAGTTAGGCCTGCAACTCTCCTTCTACCAATATGAGCTTTCTTACTTCACTACCCAAAGCTCTGAAGACTAGAGGTCAAAGTACCGTACTTCGACTCACAAGCCATTCAAGGATTGTTTTCTTGAAGCACCTGACGCTGAATTGTTGGTCCAGAAAAGGGATCCAGACAATAAGATTAAGGTACACGCTCTTTGAAGATTTTTAAACTCGAAAAAATATTTAAAATTCCTTATGACACTTTGCACCTTGAAAGAATCGTCAGAAAAGCCCTTGAGGTTCTAAAGAGAAATAAACTTTAGCAAAAGAAAGATTCTATGTTAGAACCAAGCATTCTTTCTTGCTTATATGACCACGAACTGAACCATATTACCCAAACTTTTCTCTCCCAAATACACCTTTCACCTTGGCTAAATCCATCCAAGGACTTGAGTGGTTCTTACCCTTCAAATAAAATTTGGTGTGCAAGATTCCAACAGAAAAAAAAGCTACCATTTCCTCTTATTACGACGAGTCTTTTTACGAAATACAAACTTTTTTAACTCGAATATTTTACCCTATCACAGGTATAAAACTTTCAACTCGAACTTCATCATCAGATCTAAAGTTCACTTCATTTCCAGCATCACACAATTGACTCACACTGAGTTGATTGTGTTTCAAACCTTCAACATATTGAATAATTTGAATCCGAGTACAGTTTATTTTAACTACTGTACCTATACAATTGATCCACCCGTTATCATTACCAAACATGACAAAGCCTCCAACAGAGCTCTCCATGGAGAGAAATTTATCTTTCTCCCCAGTCATGTGCCTTGAGCATCCACGGTCTAAGAATCACAACCTTTTCCATGATGCTAAGAGACACTTCAGAAATGGTAGTTATCAAAGATTTACGTACCCATTGTCTCTTGGGTCCTTGATGGTTAGTGTGTTTCTAAAATCCGCCCTTTTACTTTTGGAAACAGTTTGAAATGTAGCACCGACCTGTTTATAATATGAGCATTTTGATTTTTGTTTTGTGTTTCACAGAAGCCTTTTTTTTGTATATCTCTGCCTTCTCAAATGTAGTGGTACAAATTTAAGCAGACTTATGTGTCAAATCCCTTACTTGCTATTTTAAAGCTTTTTTTTTTCATAAATAAGTTCCTCATTGGGATTTTTCACTCATTATTTAATTTCATGTTCAGAAGCTTATGTTGTTCAGAGAGTTTGAGATGAGATTGCCGCAACGTATGAATGGTTTTAGACATTCTTTCATTTTGAGCTCTAAGCTCCTTATTTTCACTCTTTGAATCACATAGTTGTTATTTGAAAACTATGCACTTTTGAGATAAGATATTTGAATCATAAAGCAAATTATCAAAAGATGATTCTATTTCTTTACAAGTATCACATCAAGAGGGTTCAGAATCAGATACGTCATCTTGAACTGATCCTTCCATGAGACATAGGTTTGCAGCTTCTCTTTCTGGTTTTGAGGAGGATTCATTGGAGTCATCCCCCGTTGCCATAAGTTCTTTCTTTTTTAAAGAATACCTTCTTAAGCCCTTTTTGGTAGGAAGAGGGTAATCTTACTTTATATGACCAGGCTTTTTGTACTTATAGCATGTGATTTTTGATTTGTTTGAATCACCATTTGAGGTTTCTCTTTTGTATTGATAGAAAATTTTTCCTCTCTGTTTGCAAACCTTGTTTACTCTTCTTGATATTAACGACCATTCTTCTCCTTCATAATCTTCTTCACTTTCTTCTTTTTCCTCTTCATCTGTTTCCTGTGAGGATTTTCAGACAGCTCCTTTTGCCTTTCTGGAGGATGTATTTCCATTCTTCTGAGAGGCTTTGAGAGCAATAAACGTGTTTTTCTTGGAGGTTTTATTACCTAAGTTTATTGCTCAGTTGCCAACCACTTTGCCATATTCATTTCTACTAAAGACACAAGTAAGGTAATACTTTGCCTTCGAGTTTAGCAGGACTAGGCGCTTGTCATCTATGGTCCAATTGTTTTTTGTCTTTTTAACATTTGTTCCATCGTCAAATGTTGCTTTTGGAACATATGGACCTTTCTCACTGATAGCCCAAATGTTAGTGTCTTGGGGTTCCGTGTACAGCTTCATTTGATTCTTCCAGTAGTAGTAGTGTTCTCCATTGAATCCTAGAGGTCTATTTGAAGATGCTCCTTCTGGTAGAAATGCAATTGAATTTTGTCTTGCCATGACTTCTTCTAAGATCTTTCCTATGAGACTTTTTGAGTGTGCTCAACCAGAGGCCTTGCTCTGATGCCAATTGAAGTCAAATATAAGTCCAGAAAAAGGGGGGGTTGAATTTTGACACATTTTAAAATTCTTTTGTAGATGAAAATTCTTTCAGAAGCTAGTTTTTAAACAACTGTAATGATGACTTTGTAAGATAAGTAATGTAGAGAAGATTTAGGTTGTATCTTAAAATGTTTGTTTAAAAATGTTCTTTGAAAGATATGAAGGCTTAAAGCAATAAATGAAAAGAGTGAAGAACACATAAAGATTTATAGTGGTTCTCCCTAATCGTCAAGGGCTACATCCACTCCTCACACCAAGTGAGTATTTCCACCATTTTCAAATAGCTTAGAAGCAAACACCACTGATAGTTTTCCTTGGACAATTCTATCAACCGTTACACTAGATTTCTACAAGTTCTAGCAACTTAATCCTCTAAGAACACTTCTTAGACATCTTCCCTAACAATACAACAATCAATGCTTCTTGTTTAGAAAGTACACAGACAAAATATGTTTTGCTATGAACTAGGATAAAAATAGCTTTAATAGAATATATACATCAAATGACATAAAGCTATGAGCACACTCTAAAGGATCCCAGAGATGTTGATTTGCATTGAGTGTGTATGGAGAGAAGATAGCATTACTCAGAAGCTCTTTGAGAAGCTTCTGAAGTATTTGTCCAAATATGCATGTGATCTCTCTTCAAGATTTCTGAGGTGCTCCATGGTGTATTTATAGGCATTTTCTCCAAAAGGGTCATTGGAACGGATCTCCAAAATGAATTGTAACTGTTGTGTCTTCTACACAAAACCGGGTACACTTTTTGCAGGCTTTGCACTCTGCAGCAGGTAGCCGTTGGGAGCTTCTGAGCTCGTTCTTTGAGAAAATCACTTTGCAAAGGCTTAAATGGCTTAGGAACAATTCTTCTAAGGACTTATCATTCCTTGACATGTCGTTTTAACCGTTTTGAAAAAGTTAACATTTTCCTTTTAATATTTCAGAAGCTTCTGAACTCTGTCTTCTCAAGTATCTTCTGAAGTACCTTCTAGATATGTTCTGAGGTATCTTCTAAGTCATCTAATCTTTTAATAACTGTATAGATTCATTGTTTTTTATAAGCTCATAGATTCATTGTTGACATCGGTTCCTTGAACTCATATCATGTCCTTCGTCATAGATTCATTGTTGACATCTAATCTTATGAGCACCTCTTACAGCATAATAGACATCTTCTGAAGCTCAAACCATCTTCTCATAGTGTGTTTATGCTAAGCACATGTTCTTATTGATGCTTAATGATTTGTACCAGTCTAAAGATCACTTCAAAAAGATGTTGGACTATATGATAACCTTAGAGGTGGGGTGAATAAGGTTATATGCTAAAAATGAAATCCTTTTTATTTTTGAGAATTGAAGATGCTAGTTTAAATCGAATGCCGAAAAAAGGATTTAAACTATATGCAACAACTATCCAAGCTATAACAATAGGAAGAAACAATAACAATGATAATGATATCTAAGCACAATAATGTCAAATGCAATAACAATTAACAATTATAAGAGAAATGCAATGTAAAGATAAGGGAAAGAAGTACACCGTGATTTTTACGAGGTTCGGGATAAAAAGCCCTACGTCCTCGGCCTCCGGCTTTGCAACCTTCGGACTTGATAATAACCACTATAAGAGAAGAACTTCTTCAATGTCTTACAAGCAAGCAAATCCCCTATAGCTATCACACCAATCTCAATTTTCCCAAATTGAGAACCCAAGCTCCCCGCTAAGGATTTCACTACAATTCAATCTCCGTGATTGAATTACCCAAGACAACTCTCAGGATTTCACAACAATCAAATATAAATGTTTACAATTTGAGAACTAGGATCCAATCACTCAAGCATATGACAATGATGTAGTTGAGAAAGATGAGAGATTTGGATCAGCGTGATTCCCAACCTAACTAGTGATGAAGAACGTGAAGAGTGTGACGGTGAAAGTTCGCGTCTTGTTCTTTTTAGGTTTTGTGGGTTGTTCTCTCTGATTGATAAAAATTGTGAGAAAACCTAAGCCTATTTATAGAGTTTGTTAAAATATGACCGTTGGAACAATTCTAACAAGTGAAAAATCGATTGTTTGCTTAAAAACCATTTAGTTTGACAATCGATTCTTTGCTTTAAAATGAGAACCACTTCATAAGTGAATGATCGATTGATTGCTTCTAAAACTAAGTGTAAAAATCGATTATGTACTTAAACAAAATAGGATCATAATCGATTTTGTTCTTTAAAACAAATAAGGTTATGATCGATTATGTGCTTTAGGAAAAAAGAGACCTTTTAAAAATCAAGTGGATAATCGATTTTGTGCTTCCCACAATCATGCTCATAATCGGTTTTGTGCTTGATGAATGAAGTCCAAAATCGATTGTTTACTTTTTAAAACAAGTGAAAGCAAATATCAGATTTAGGAGCAGACATCAGACATCAGATTTCAATGTGTTGTTAACCACTTAGCAGCAGACATCAGACATCAGATTTTTTCTGTTTAATAACAACTAAAATGAATCAGGCTCCTAAATCATAAATGGAAAGCAAATAAATAGATAAATAGATTTAGGGTTCACAGAAACTTGCCCTTCCAATCCAAAACCAAAAGAATTCCTCTATCAGTAACTGCAATCGATTTCCACCAGTCTCTATACCTGCAATCGAAAAACTGAGCACCATGAGAAAAAGAATAAACCTTTGAAACACTATTTTGTAGCTTATAAGACTATTTTTTAAGATTAAGCAATGAGGAGAGAGAGGCGGACCGGTTCGTTAGTGAGAGAAAATGAGACGGTTTCGTTGGTGAGTGAGAGAAAATGGAGAAGATTATGGTGGTGGCGTGGCGCAATGGTGGCGGAGAGATGGTGGTGAAGGAGGTTGTTGGAGGTTGAAGGAGAGAAGAGAGAAAACTGAGCGATGGATTTTTAGCGACGGAATTCAAATTTAGCGATGGATTTGATTCTTTCACGCATTCCAAGAACTGCCAACGGTCACGTCATTTTTTAGCGACGGAATTCAAATTTAGCGACGGATTTGATTCTTTCACGCATTCCAAGAACTGCCAACGGTCATGTCATTTTTGCGACGGATTTTTAGCGACGGATTTTTTAATTAGCGACGGATTTGATTTATTTTTTTAAAACAAAGCGCGCCATTTTAGCGACGGAATTATGTGTCGCTAAATCCCTCGCTAAGTTAAATTTTGCGACGGATTTGGTTCCCATCGCTAAAATCCGTCACTTATCCTGCGTTTTTTTGTAGTGAGTATTGAAACTAGATAGCCAGGTGCAGCTGCGCTTGTAAATCCCATTGGATCCGTATTGGGCCGGTTTCGCCAATGTAGGTTGTAATGGTTTGGGCATGGCCCAATTTCAATGAATCATTCCAACTTGACCAAAAAAAAAGTGTTGGTTGCAAAAAAAAACATCTTTACCTTTTGAATGGGGTAGGGAGGGAAATGTCCCGTTAATATATTAATTAGGAGACAGACATAAAACAAATATTTAGTATTAACAAGGGTAACGTGATACAACATAAATAAACACTATATACAACTTGGTCGACGTAAAAAATACATCTTTTGTTCATATTATAAAGCAACCACACTATTGTGGGTTGATTAGCGATAGACACGAAAAACAATGATTAACAGCCTCTTTGAAATGAGTTTTAAAATATTTTTTCTTGTTTTTAAAAGTTAACAAACAAGAAATTTGTCCACTAAAAGTTTCAGAAAATTAAAAACTGTTTTTAAAAAGAGATTTCAAACAGACTCTAAATTTCTCAAGTTTACTTTTGTACTAATCCTCTTCTTTTTCCTATTTCTTCATTTAATCAATGGATATTGATTTTTGAAGAAAGCCAATTGTGAAGGTAATTGGGGAGGTTTAGATTAAGGTGATGGTGACCGTAGCGAAGGAGAGGCAGTGGCGGATCTAGGTCCCAGGTTCATAGGTTAATTTTATTTTTTTGAATCATGTCTCACTAAAAATCAAAATAAAAATAAAATTCTAGTGTATGTAAATAAACAAATTCCCAACTCAAAACATCATGTGTGTACACACAAAATCTTTTGAAGATGATATATTGTTTTATCCCTTCAAATGTGCATTGAGTAATAATAGTTTTTAGCAATTGTGTGTGTTAAAGGGCGAAAATGGCCCTTTGGTGTATATTAAGAAGCGTAAATTAAAGATTTTACTTTTGGAAAGGGTAATGTGTAAGAAGAAATTCTATGGTACCTATACAACTTGATCAGCATAAAAAAACCTTTTTGTTAGCCTATAAAGCAACCAAAGCATTTTGGGTTGATAAGAAACAAATGTGAAAAAGAATGACTAAAAGTCTCATAATCCTCTTCTCTTTTGTATTTATTTATTCAACCAATGTATATTGTTTTCACACAAACAACATAGGAGGTGAAGGTACATTTGGAAGATGTATTTACGATCAATGTGTACTTGATAATGAATGCGCAAAACCTTGTTGGGGATTTCGGTGCAGAAGTTACAAGTGCATCGCCCATGCAAATTCTTATGCATGCCTCGATAATGCTTGCCAATGCAACGTTTGCTATTAATGGTAAGTTAAATAATAATTTTACCATATAAATTTAATTGATTTGCTTCTCATACTCCTACAACGTCTCTCATTATTATTTCTATAACATTTCATTTTTGTTAGAGTCTCGTATGAATATTGTTATATGCAACGATGACCTTTGTCCGCCGCCGCCTCTGCAAGTTATGGAGAATTAATAAGCGTTTGAAGATTTGACAAAACATGCATCGCCCAAAAAATAAATTATGTAATAAATAGTACTAGTACACATGCAATCCACAGACAGACACACAGACTCACACACACACTACTGAAAGTTAATTAGTTATGGATTCGACTAATAACACTCAACAATGACCCTTTTCTTCATGTAATTACATTGAGATAAGAACTACGTCTCTCTGTTGTGGATTCCCAACCAATCCAAAAAGTGTTGAGTTAGGATATTGGGTGTTTAATTCTCCTGAAATACAAAGAGCACAAATAAATGCCCATGTTCCTTGTTTGCAGACGTTAACTCCCTACTAGAAAAGTAGCAATTTCTGACAAAAATTTTGAACGGAATAGATTGCATCTGAAATTATACTATAGTTAAGACGGATTTGAGATGAAACACATCATATTGTTTGTCTCTTATTTTCTTTTGAGATTTGTCCCAAATCCGTGCAAAATATTGAGGCAGATATTTGACGAAATGCTTTACATAGTGTATGTAACACCCCGGTATTTTTATCGAGTAAAAATACCCAAGTGCACCATCCCTAGAACATCAGACATATATTTCCTGCTTAGACACTGAATATCACTATAAATTTTCGCTGAATATAAACCAACAGTCTTATTTACAAACAAGACGATACGGTTCGCAGACCATAAACCATCAGCAGCTATAGTGTTCAGTATCATACAAGAAAGCGGAAGAAAGATATAACACTAAAAACATAATGTTGTGATACATAGATAACAAGGGAAAACATAAACTTAAGCATACAGCTAAGTCTTCAGCCACCATCCGAGTGCCACCTACTCGTGCCTCCTCAATTTCCACTTTCCCTGCTTCTCTGTAAAACAACAACATATAAACAGTGAGATACAATCTCAGTGAGTTCTACCGAGACCCCTACTAGAGCTCTCGGTCCAGTTTTAAAACATTGTTAACTCAACAGGGCATCGACTGCGCGAACGCTAACTCCCGATGAACTGCATTATTTTACACATAGCATTCCACCGACTGCCCCAAGACTAATCCCGGCGAATCTGCTATAACTCTGCGTCACCGACTTCCCCGAGGCTAATCCCGGCGAACGTTACTCAATACTCTTTGACACACCACCGACTGCCCCGAGGCTAATCCCGGCGAACCCCTTACCAATAACAGTTTCGCTATTGGCCTCAGAGCCTAGGGTAGGGGATCATGACTGCCCCTCCTAGTATGTCAACATGGGTCGTCACCCAACTCGATATAATAAATATATCTACAGACACATGAACATTTAGTTCATTTACATTTGACCGATAACTGAACATAATACCCGCATTGGGCCGTTTCCTATAGTCGATATAATATATATATCGTGAATCGTAGACCGGTTTAGACGAATAAATAATAACCGTCACGCGCCAGTTATACCATACCACGTAGGACTCATAGTCCGCTTTATTATTAATAAAATATATCCGCACACGTGTACTATTGTTCGGCTTTTCGAAACAATTTCAACTTCAAAAGTATTTTATAAAACCCTTTTGAAACATACCCAAAATCATGGCATTATAAGCCTAATATCATTATAGAAGGGTTAGGAAAGGATTAGGAGAGGATTGGAATCGATCGGAATCGTTTCGGGCAAGTTTGGAAAATTTGGACAGAACACAGCGCACGGTCTGTGCTCCCACACGCATGGGTCGTGCGCCCTGTAATGCATTTTTGAAAACAGAAACAGAATGACACGCACGGTCCGTGCGCCTGGGACTCACGGGTCGTGCGCTTTTGATAGCATTGTATTTTATCCCATTTTCGCATTTTTCGTCATTCCGACCAATTCCGATACCTGTTCCAGTCCAGTCCCAACATAAAAACAGTCCAAAAACATATTCAAACAACAATGATCATCATCAAATCATCAATCAAACAATCCAAAAACCAAGTGGACATATACGTGATAACTGGTATTTGGCCCCTCTTTGAAATTTGACAGAAACGACTCGTGCGCCCAAGCGCACGACCAGTGCCCAATATTTTAAAACTTTAATTTTCTTGCTCTTTTGCGTACTGATTGCATTGCTATTCATTCCCTAACTCAAGTAACATTATTTACCATAGAATTAGACCTTTATATGTCTCATATATGCTGTGATTAAAGTTTGGAATTGTTCGTTCGTTGAGGGCACGCGAGGATATAACTATTTATATGTAACTATATTTACACAAAAAAAAAGAATTTAGGAACTATGTGGCGCACTTGGTGAGGAAGTCATGAGCTCTGTCCAAGACTCAAACGGTACGAACCTCAGATTCTATATTCGAGTTTGGGTTTCCCGCGTTGTGGGGATCGTAGAATTTGTATATATGTTAGACTGTGTGTCTTTTGGGAAGGCGTCATGGGCTTTATTAATTAAAAGATACCGTGTGTATAAGTTTAGTGAGGTACCGTTGAGGAACTCACTGAGATTTTATAAATCTCACTATTTATTATGTGGTGTTTTCAGATAAGCAGATGAAAAGACAAGAACAACGGCAATGGAGAGGCTTCTTGAACTTATTTGTATTTAAGTTCGTTATGAATGCTATAAGTTACAACTTATGTATTTTGCTAAGTATGCAAGTTGTGATAGAACCATTATATGGTCTTAACTTATGATGTGGTACCCTAGTTTGTTGTAGGATTGGCACACTTATATTTTGGATTGATGATGTAGACTTAACTCCTATTTTGATTATCCGCTAAGTTGGGAAGTTATGAATGACTATGATATGGTAAACTAACTTTAAAAGGAAATGAGTTAAGTGTTGAGGAAAATTAGTTCAATTTTAATCCAAATTATGTATTGTGCAAACTCTGAATCTCTATCAAGAAGTAATATCCAAGGTTTTACTACTTCCTTTTGGTTAGTGAAATTTTGGATGTTACATTTAGGGAATTAATTTTCTAAATGTTATGGATGACACATGACTTTATGCTTCTTAATAATTTGTTAAGAATTACACAATTTGTGCTATGTATTTTCTTCTTCTTCAGCGTAATTCTGTATCAAAGAATTGCTCGGTGTTTAAAGGATTGTGTCGTTTTAAGAATTTTTCTTTATTTTTAGTTTTTGAGAGTTGTGATGTTTTTCTTAATAGTGCGACCCTAAATTTGGGTTTTACAAACAAAGGCCAAGAGCACTATAGCACGTTGGATAATTCTTAGTATATGCAAAATTACTCAATGGTCTTCGATAGAAATATTTTTTTTTCATAATTTATGTTACGCCAATAAAAAATAAAACAAACCATATTAAGCATATATTTGATCAAATAAAATTATAAAAACTATTAAAAAATTAAAATGTAACATAGTATTACAAATAGCAAAATTTTTAAACAAACTCGTGCAACGCACATGCTTAACCCTAGTAAAATATGAATTCACAATTAAACTAACTATCTAATTAGTAATAACCATAACAAATGCAACATATCTACATATATTAATTAATATTTGTAACGTAAAATATAAAATCAATAACAAATTTGGGCTTTTAACATTTGTACTAAATCACTTGTATATGCATTTATATCTCCAATCAGTTTCCTTTATATGTACTAGCCTCATAACCCGTGTGATGTACGGGGTTGACTAAATTCCTTTGTATAAGTGAGTAGTAAAATTTTTACGCATTTATTAGCAAACCTCCTTATAAGCATTCATGCTCGGTTTCTTTTTTTAGTTGTACCAAGCTTGTCCACTACGGAAATCGAACTCGGGAACAGAGTCGATCTCGTGTCCCATGGTAGCTTATGCCAGTGGACCAATGGTGTTGGTTTGTAAAATATATAGTCAAATAACTATGAATAAAAATTAAATTATAAATCTAAATTAAATAAGAAGATTATAAAATTTAAAATGATCTAAAAATTTTAATAACATAATACATATTAATCAAATGTAAATATAAAAAGATAACCCATAATTAGAAAGAAAAATAATACAACACAATTATAAAGTGAAACATGTGGGCATCATGTAGGGTTGGATAAAAATCACCAATAAAATAGATGCAGCTATACAGAGTTGGAAAAAGATGCTGGGGTTGTACCGTAAATGTGGCTGAATTTCTCGTGGAATTAAATGTTGCGCAACGCGGTACTCGAATAAAGAAAGTTGAAAGGATATTAACAATGACGCTGAAATTGAACATCCATATATAATCAGAAGAAAATGGCTAAAATTTGTAATAACATATTTCATATTTATAAAATGTAAATATAAAAACTTAACCCATAATTAGAAAGAAAATAATACAACACAATTTGAATGTGAAACATGTGGAATCATGTAGGGTTGGATGAAAATCACCAATAAAATAGAAGCAAACAATACAAAGTTTAAAGAGGACGATGAGAGTTTTATTGTTAATGTGGTTGAAAGTTACCGCGAGTTTATGATGCAATGCGGTACTCGTATATAGAAAGTTGAAAGAATATGATGTGAGGTTCTTTTGTAAATGTGGCTAAAGTTTCCGTGAATAAATATTAAATTATAACTATAAAATACTCCACGTATTTTGTCATGATTTTTTTTCACCAAATCGGTTATTGAGGAACCAACTTTGTATATTTGAACAATTAAATTTATTCTGAACCATAAAGTACACCAAATCACACTGTTTATTATCTCACTTTACGTATTTTGTCATAAAATTTGTAACACCCCGGTATTTCTTTAACAAAGAAACACCTAAATATACAATTTGGTATAAATCAGAGTATAAAAATTCCTGTTCAGATATACATCCTTACAAGAAACAGCGGAAACTATAAAAATAACATTTTACAACTTCGAGTCATAAGACCGAATATTTCAAAATGATTTATTGTTATATGATACTGGCATCAAAATGATTATCTAAACTAGGACCGAGGTTATGGAATATTTCAAGGCTGCCCATGGGACTTTTTGATGAAGAAGAAGGGTTTATGTTGAGGAAGCCTGAGATTCTCACACTACCAGTTGCCTTGTGATAATGTGGAAGTTCATACCTTCCCCTCTTGATATGTTTTGTTGTTTCCTGTTGCGTTAAAAACACACTTAGAGCAAGTGTACTCTACCGCAGAAGTAGTATAAAAGATTATCGTGTCCACAGGGATTAATTAGCGAGTACCAAACTAATCGAGATTATTTATTATTTAGACGAACAAATATTTGAATTGTAATGGAACAAATAAAAAAGAAATAAATAACAATAATAAAATGCAAGAATTAATTCAATGGAGAGAGGCCTAGGATCACGGTTTCACTTGCAAGATTCGATTCCCCCTATGTCTAATCCTACCTGAATTCCCTTATTTTACTTAATTACCAATCCCTTTACTAAAACTATTAATCTGTTTGGTCATTCGCGATTAATATTCTTTTTCCTAAATTAACCCTCGTTTGGTCGTGCAAGAATTTAAATTCAGGAAAAGCATAAAGAGCAAAAAGGTTGAATGATTGGAAGACTAAATTATGGTTTGGTCATGCCCTAATTATAGCCCCAATTATCCTATAGGTCCACCAACTAATTGCAGTACGGTCGCTGATCAACTAATTGATTATAAACATGCAAAGGGTAGCTAATCCTAATCATGTGATAAAAACAATAGGACAATATTAATTAAAATAAAAACAAGAATTCAAACCAGAAATTAGAACATAAAAAGGTCTCTAAACATGCAAGATCCACCTAAGACCCTAGAAGAGGATTTAGCTATCCATAGTGTTTGAGAACAATAAAATAAAATTAGGAGTCATAAATTACAGAGATAAAAATAACCCGGAATAGAGAAATTTTTGATCCTGAAAATTTAGTCTCCTTTTTCTGCTCCAGAACTCTCTCACGGTGTCAAGAACGGGTACCCAAAACTCCGTCTTCTCCTTGCCGGCGCTACTGTGTGTGCGGCTACCGTATATTATGTCCGTTCCTGATGCGGCTCTCCTATCCTTTTATATTGATACTGTTACATGCTATTCTCCTTTTCTTTGTATTCACAGCACTTTCTTTTATGGCTAGCTTGCATAACTTAATTCAATCATCAAAGCCCAACTTTCAATTAATTCTTGGCCCAACTCTTTTATTCTCTTCTTATTTGCCAATCTTATACACTTATTGCTTGGCTTCATCCTTCTTTCATCAATCAAGCCCATAATATCATCAAAACCCATATATATATATATATATATATATATATATATATATATAACTTTGATTTTTAATTGGCTTTATATTAGAATTTCATTCTTTTTGTCTTTTTCTTCTTTTCTGCAAAATAAAGAGCAAACTAAGTCAATTATATATATAATTAGTAATAATTGCTCTAAAAGAGACTCAAAATTATCTTTAAAAATGCACAAAATTGGAGTTTATCAACTCCCCCACACTTAACTTTTGCTTGTCCTCAAGCAATTTCCTGGCTCAATAAATTTTTTCAAATAAATAATAGAGACAGTCAAATAAGGAACCCAAAATTAGAAGCACAATGACAGACAATAGACAACATAGCACATATGATGTGTCAAAAGGTTGTCCAATTAGAGGCTCATGTCCCTGAGGAATACATTTTTGTGAACAGAGGCACTCGCTCACAATCTCTCTAAGTGTTTAGGGACTAGGGAAATATACACTCAAGTTTCCGCAAAATGTACATTACCATAAGCTTGTAATTTGACCAAATCTCCACTAAATAGTTCACATGCATGCAAAAGATGGGGTTTCATGGGTTGTAATGGGGCCAGGGTGAACTCATGCAGGGTAGGAAATAAGAAGGAACGGATAATCAAATGGCTAAAAAAACAAGAAATAAATAGTAACCTTTGAAACCAAATATGGAGCTCCTATCTATTTTACAATTTTTGTCCAAACTCCAAATTAATTTCACTTCCATTCTTCACTCTTCTTTTTCCTATTGAGTCGACTCTTTTTGATTTGCTTTTTTTTTTGGATTTGCCCTTTGGCTCTTTCATTCTTTTGATGTGGCTTTTCCTCCTTCTTGCTTATCTTTGTTCTCTCTTTTTTTTTCAACTTTTCATTTTTCTACATTTTTCTTAGGAGGAAAAGGTACTTGTAACCGCATTAGCCACTCCAATTTTGATTTTATGTCCCGATGAGATAGACAATTGAAATACAGGACAAAATTGTAACTTTCAATAGTTGCTCCAAATTTAATTTCAAATGGTTACCACAAAAAAAAAATTATATTTGGGTACCAAAGAAAAAATATAACAAATAGGCTCAAATGAGGCAACTAATGGATATATTCAACAAACAACTCTAAGGCCAGAAAAATACCTAAATTTCTCAAATCTTTAGTGCCAGTTTTACGATTTTGTCCTTACTTTTTGCCAAATGGCAAAATTTTAAGATGTCCAAAATAGACATTTTGCTAGCAATTGATTTTATTATATTAGAGTTTTATTATATTAGAGTAGATTAGAGTAGATTATATTAGAGTAGAAGAACAGTGTGCCTCAGTCTCCCGTTGCCCTTCCCTGTTGCCTCCCCCGTTGTCGCTCCCGTTGTTAGTCTCTCGTTGTCGCTCCGTTGTCACTCGTTTCTGCTTTTTTATTCTAGATCGTTTTATATTATTTTAATCATTTTAATTAAATTATTAGCAAAAAAGTTAAATTGAATTTCTAAAATTGATTAAATTTTTGTTGACAATTATTAGCGGTTAAGTTGATTGGTTTTAGTAATCTAAGTAGATTACAATAAATAGTAATTTTTTGATCATTTAGTAATAACTTAATCATTTAAAAAATATTAAATAATTTAAAAAAGTATTTTTTTAATTTTTGACTGTGGTTAAATTTTTATTGACAATTGTTAGTGACTAAAAAAAATATTTTGGAATTTTTTATACTGATATAAATTTTGTTGACAATTGGTAGTAGTTAAATTGATTGGTTTTAGTATATTTTAGTAATTATTAAATTTTTGATCAATTAATGTTAATTTAATAATTTTAATTATATTATTAAAAAAAGAGTTATTTTCAAAATCTCTATTTTTTTTTCAACTTGAAGCATAAGTCGCTAAAATAAGCCAGAAAAAATGCTATCAACTTATACAGTGGGTATGTGCATTAATAGAGATGAATTGACAAAGTTAAACTCTCCTCCCCCACACTAGCCTAAAGCATGGTCCTCAATGCAAAATATTAAATTGGCACAAAAATAACTGAAAATAAAACACAGCGCTTGTTTAACGTCGTGAGCCTGACGATAGTTAGTGCTTAATCAGGCGGCTCTCCAAGAGCAAATTTAACATCTAACGCAGTACACCTTCTTAACCTTCTAACCATGTGGTTCACATTGTTCTTTCTTTTTCCACGTGGTGGATGAACTTTAAAGGATGGTGAAATTTTTATTTTATCTCCATCCACCATTATGCTAGGATCCTGCAAAATAAGACTTTTTTCCAAAAGGCCCTGCATCTTTAATTCAATAAAAATGTTAGTTTCAACCACATCATCAAAATAAGGAGAAGTTAAAGAAGAGAAAATTTCATTGGAATTTAAAGCTTTAATAACATCATCTTCTTTACCACTCCTCAAAGTTACCTTTCCCCAGTGAACCTCAATCACAGCATCACCAATGGTTAAAACAATTTTCCCAAAAATGGGCGCTTTCTCCTCTTTCTCCAAATCTAGAACCATGGGATCTTTCTCACTGTCCTCACAAATGCTCCCTTTAGTAGGATCTTTTATTTCAATATGACTCCCTTCAGTAGGAGCCTCTTCATCTTTCTTGAGAGCTTCTTCCTCCAAATTATATTCCATGGAGACAACTTCATCTCTCGTAGGAATACTTTCTTTGTATTGCTCAGCTTCTTTATTTTGGATAGACTTAGTTTGTGAATAAAGAGTTTCTTGAGCCAACTGAGTTGCTACCATATCAATAATCTTTGACAATTGATTCTCCAAGCATTCAAATTTTTCATTTGTCTGCTGCATAAATTTGGCCAAGACCTCATTGACATCCGACTTTTCCTCCTCTTGCCTTTGCACTTGTAGTGAGTCATAATCATCCCAGTGGGAGGAATATGGAGGTGGCTCATAGTCATCCCAATAGTCTGAATAAGGTTCATAAGGAGGAGGAGAAATTTGAATCTGGAATTGAGACATATACCAATATGACTTCTCTAAATTTCTTTGTGCCTCTGCCTCTCTAATGTAATCTCCAAGAGTTTTAACCATGATTTAGACTTTTCTCTGCAAAACAAGGTGAACTGCAACGGTCTCTTCGGAAAGTATTAGCAGTTTTTTTTAATATTTTTTTTAGTAGGATAAAAAAAACAAAATTAAAACTAAAGCATAAAATAAAGTCTAAAGCAATAAAAATCTTTTTCGTTTAATATTGCCAAATTAATCCCCGGCAACGGCGCCAAAAACTTGTTGGGTTAAAAACACACTTAGAGCAAGTGTACTCTACCGCAGAAGTAGTATAAAAGATTATCGTGTCCACAGGAATTAATTAGCAAGTACCAAACTAATCGAGATTATTTATTATTTAGACGAACAAATATTTGAATTGTAATGGAACAAATAAAAAAGAAATAAAGAACAATAATAAAATGCAAGTATTAATTCAATGGAGAGAGGCCTAGGATCACGGTTTCACTTGCAAACTTCGATTCCCCCTATGTCTAATCCTACCTGAATTCCCTTATTTTACTTAATTACCAATCCCTTTACTAAAACTATTAATTCGTTTGGTCATTCGCGATTAATATTCTTTTTCCTAAATTAACCCTCGTTTGGTCATGCAAGAATTTAAATTCAGGAAAAGCATAAAGAGCAAAAAGGTTGAATGATTGGAAGACTAAATTATGGTTTGGTCATGCCCTAATTATAGCCCAATTATCCTATAGGTCCACCAACTAATTGCAGTACGGTCGCTGATCAACTAATTGATTATAAACATGCAAAGGGTAGCTAATCCTAATCATGGGATAAAAACAATAAGACAATATTAATTAAAATAAAAACATGATTTCAAACCAGAAATTAGAACATAAAAAGGTCTCTAAACATGCAAGATCCACCTAAGACCCTAGAAGAGGATTTAGCTATCCATAGTGTTCGAGAACAATAAAATAAAATTAGGAGTCATAAATTACAGAGATAAAAATAACCCGAAATAGAGAAATTCTGATCCTGAAAATTTAGTCTCATTTTTCTGCTCCAGAGCTCTCTCACGGTGTCAAGAACGGGTACCCAAAACTCCCTCTTCTCCTTGCCGGGGCTACTGTGTGTGCGGCTACTGTATATTATGTCCGTTCCTGATGCGGCTCTCCTCTCCTTTTATATTGATACTAGTATTTTACCCGTGCATACGCACGGGTGATACCGTATCTGTTTTAATTTCGTATGAAATTATAAAAACGTTGAAAGTTGCAAAATATAATAAATAAAAAGGAAAAAATTGATAAAATGCTATATTTTCAAATTTGTTAAAATAGTTGTGTTTGAAAAAGTTTAAAAAAGTCGGTATTTCTTATAATATTGATAATGGAGTAAAAAGGAAGAAAAATGAAAATGGCCCTGGCCCTCCCGTTGGCACTCCCGTTGGCCCTCCCGTTGGCCCTTCTTCCGTTGCACTCTCGTTGGCGCTCTTTAGGTAAAATATGATTTAATATTAATTTAATCACATTCATTTAATTATAAAATAGTTATTTTGTAATATTAAGTTAATAATTGATTTTTTTGGAAAAAATAATTTTGAAACTTTTGTTAGAGGTATGTTTTTTTTTTATTTAAGGTAAAATATTTACTCCCGTTGGCGTTTCCGTTGGCACTCTTATTGGCGCTCTCGTTGCCTCTCTCGTTGTCGCTCCCGTTGGCGCTCCCGTTGCCGATCTCATTGCCGATCACATTGCCATCTATCGTTGTCGCTCTCGTTGTCGCTCTCGTTGCCGATCCCTTTGTCTCTCGTTGCCGCTCCCGTCAGCGCGTAAGAGGTTGTTTTTTTTTTTGGTAAAAAGCAGCCAAAAGCTGTTTAGTTTTTTTTAGTGCCAGTTTTACGATTTTGTCCCTATTTTTGCCAAATGGCAAAATTTTAAGATGTCCAAAATAGACATTTTGCTAGCAATTGATTTTATTATATTAGAGTAGATTAGAGTAGATTATATTAGAGTAGAAGAACAGTGTGCCTCAGTCTCCCGTTGCCCTTCCCTGTTGCCTCCCCCGTTGTCGCTCCCGTTGTTAGTCTCTCGTTGTCGCTCCATTGTCACTCGTTTCTGCTTTTTTATTCTAGATCGTTTTATATTATTTTAATCATTTTAATTAAATTATTAGCAAAAAAGTTAAATTGAATTTCTAAAATTGATTAATTTTTGTTGACAATTATTTGCGGTTAAGTTGATTGGTTTTAGTAATCTAAGTAGATTACAATAAATAGTAATTTTTTTATCATTTAGTAATAACTTAATCATTTAAAAAATATTAAATAATTTAAAAAAGTATTTTTTTAATTTTTGACTGTGGTTAAATTTTTATTGACAATTGTTAGTGACTAAAAAAAATATTTTGGAATTTTTTATACAGATATAAATTTTGTTGACAATTGGTAGTAGTTAAATTGATTGGTTTTAGTATATTTTAGTAATTATTAAATTTTTGATCAATTAATGTTAATTTAATAATTTTAATTATATTATTAAAAAAGAGTTATTTTCAAAATCTCTATTTTTTTTTCAACTTGAAGCATAAGTCGCTAAAATAAGCCAGAAAAAATGCTATCAACTTATACAGTGGGTATGTGCATTAATAGAGATGAATTGACAAAGTTAAACTCTCCTCCCCCACACTAGCCTAAAGCATGGTCCTCAATGCAAAATATTAAATTGGCACAAAAATAACTGAAAATAAAACACAGGTTGCCTCCTGCGAAGCGCTTGTTTAACGTCGTGAGCCTGACGATAGTTAGTGCTTAATCAGGCGGCTCTCCAAGAGCAAATTTAACATCTAACGCAGTACACCTTCTTAACCTTCTAACCATGTGGTTCACATTGTTCTTTCTTTTTCCACGTGGTGGATGAACTTCAAAGGATGGTGAAATTTTTATTTTATCTCAATCCACCATTATGCTAGATCCTGCAAAATAAGACTTTTTTCCAAAAGGCCCTGCATCTTTAATTCAATAAAAATGTTAGTTTCAACCACATCATCAAAATAAGGAGAAGTTAAAGAAGAGAAAATTTCATTGGAATTTAAAGCTTTAATAACATCATCTTCTTTACCACTCCTCAAAGTTACCTTTCCCCGGTGAACCTCAATCACAGCATACCAATGGTTAAAACATTTTCCCAAAAATGGGCGCTTTCTCCTCTTTCTCCAAATCTAGAACCATGAGATCTTTCTCACTGTCCTCACAAATGCTCCCTTTAGTAGGATCTTTTATTTCAATATGACTCCCTTCAGTAGGAGCCTCTTCATCTTTCTTGAGAGCTTCTTCCTCCAATTTATATTTCATGGAGACAACTCCATCTCTCGTAGGAATACTTTCTTTGTATTGCTCAGCTTCTTTATTTTGGATAGACTTAGTTTGTGAATAAAGAGTTTCTTGAGCCAACTGAGTTGCTACCATATCAATAATCTTTGACAATTGATTCTCCAAGCATTCAAATTTTTCATTTGTCTGCTGCATAAATTTGGCCAAGACCTCATTGACATCCGACTTTTCCTCCTCTTGCCTTTGCACTTGTAGTGAGTCATAATCATCCCAGTGGGAGGAATATGGAGGTGGCTCATAGTCATCCCAATAGTCTGAATAAGGTTCATAAGGAGGAGGAGAAATTTGAATCTGGCATTGAGACATATTCCAATATGACTTCTCTAAATTTATTTGTGCCTCTGCCTCTCTAATGTAGTCTCCAAGAGTTTTAACCATGATTTAGACTTTTCTCTACAAAACAAGGTGAACTGCAACGGTTCTTCGGGAAGTATTAGCAGTTTTTTTTAATATTTTTTTAGTAGGATAAAAAAACAAAATTAAAACTAAAGCATAAAATAAAGTCTAAAGCAATAAAAATCTTTTTCGTTTAATATTGCCAAATTAATCCCCGGCAACGGCGCCAAAAACTTGTTGCGTTAAAAACACACTTAGAGCAAGTGTACTCTACCGCAGAAGTAGTATAAAAGATTATCGTGTCCACAGGGATTAATTAGCAAGTACCAAACTAATCGAGATTATTTATTATTTAGACGAACAAATATTTGAATTGTAATGGAACAAATAAAAAAGAAATAAAGAACAATAATAAAATGCAAGTATTAATTCAATGGAGAGAGGCCTAGGATCACGGTTTCACTTGCAAACTTCGATTCCCCCTATGTCTAATCCTACCTGAATTCCCTTATTTTACTTAATTACCAATCCCTTTACTAAAACTATTAATCCGTTTGGTCATTCACGATTAATATTCTTTTTCCTAAATTAACCTCGTTTGGTCATGCAAGAATTTAAATTCAGGAAAAGCATAAAGAGCAAAAAGGTTGAATGATTGGAAGACTATATTATGGTTTGGTCATGCCCTAATATAGCCCCAATTATCCTAAAGGTCCACCAACTAATTGCAGTACGGTCGCTGATCAACTAATTGATTATAAACATGCAAAGGGTAGCTAATCCTAATCATGTGATAAAAACAATAAGACAATATTAATTGAAATAAAAACATGATTTCAAACCAGAAATTAGAACATAAAAAGGTCTCTAAACATGCAAGATCCACCTAAGACCCTAGAAGAGGATTTAGCTATCCATAGTGTTCGAGAACAATAAAATAAAATTAGGAGTCATAAATTACAGAGATAAAAATAACCCGGAATAGAGAAATTTCTGATCCTGAAAAATTTGGTCCTTTTTCTGCTCCAGAGCTCTCTCACGGTGTCAAGAACGGGTACCCAAAACTCCCTCTTCTCCTTGCCGGGGCTACTGTGTGTGCGGCTACTGTATATTATGTCCGTTCCTGATGCGGCTCTCCTCTCCTTTTATATTGATACTAGTATTTTACCCGTGCATACGCACGGGTGATACCATATCTGTTTTAATTTCGTATGAAATTATAAAAACGTTGAAAGTTGCAAAATATAATAAATAAAAAGGAAAAAATTGATAAAATGCTATATTTTCAAATTTATTAAAATAGTTGTGTTTGAAAAAGTTTAAAAAAGTCGGTATTTCTTATAATGTTGATAATGGAGTAAAAAGGAAGAAAAATGAAAATGGCCCTCCCGTTGGCACTCCCGTTGGCCCTCCCGTTGGCCTTTCTTCCGTTGCCACTCTCGTTGGCGCTCTTTAGGTAAAATATGATTTAATATTAATTTAATCACATTCATTTAATTATAAAATAGTTATTTTGTAATATTAAGTTAAAAATTGATTTTTGAAAAAAAATAATTTTGAAACTTTTGTTAGAGGTATGTTTTTTTTTTATTTAAGGTAAAATATTTACTCCCAGTGGCGTTTCCGTTGGCACTCTTATTGGCGCTCTCGTTGCCTCTCTCGTTGTCGCTCCCGTTTGCGCTCCCGTTGCCGATCTCATTGCCGATCACATTGCCATCTATCGTTGTCGCTCTCGTTGTCGCTCTCAGTTGCCGATCCCTTGTCTCTCGTTGCCGCCCCCGTTAGCGCGTAAGAGGTTGTTTTTTTTTTTGTAAAAAGCAGCCAAAAGCTGTTTAGTTTTGTTTTTTAGTGCCAGTTTTACGATTTTGTCCCTACTTTTTGCCAAATGGCAAAATTTTA